>AXNI01006892.1:0-17063 GCA_000498555.1 Heterococcus sp. DN1 | reverse complement strand
AGTACTGCTGCTGCTGCTGCTGCTGCTGCTAGTGTCGGTGCTACTGGTGCTAGTGGTGGAGCTGCGTCTATGTCCAGGCGGCTCAGTGCTGATGCAGCGCCTGCACGGAGCTGGTCGCCTCTGCCAAGGAGAGGCACTGTTGGTGCTCCACTGCTAGCTGCTGGTGAGTGCTGCACTATCTACTCTAGTAGAAGCTCTGTTGCTGCAGTAGTCAATGTGCACCTGCGTTTACACTGAGCTACGCTTCGTGAACCATAATCTGTTAAAAGCGAAATGCATAGGCACGTAGTAGCTTGCACAATATCTTTTGTGAGTCACCGTATGCAAGCAATCGCTTCTTTGTATGAGTGGTAGTACTGCTACTACTGCTGCTACTGCTGCTACTGCTGCAGCTTGTGCTATCACTGCAGCTGCTGCTGTTACTGCACTCACTGTCTTGTTCTGTACTGACTGCTGCTGCCACCGTTGCTGCTGCTACTACTACTGCTTCTGCAACAACTACAGCTGCAGAGGAGTCAAGTGCTGACAACAACAGCAGCTCGTGCGCTAGCTCACTATCACCAGCCAGAGACAGAGGCCGGGGGGCTTCAAGAGGAAGGGGAGACCCTCTAATGGCTAAGCCAACGGTCAATGGCGCGTCAACTTGTCCATTGACAGAGCTGCTGGCCAAGAGGCGCAGCTTGTCAGCATCTCGGCGCAAGAGTGCGGGCCTTGAGACTGACGTGGACAGTGATGATGACGTCATTGGTACACGTGGCAGCAGTGGGACACCCCACAGCAGCGGCGAGCACAGCGGCAGCGTTGGCAAGGCTAAGGCTATCACAAAGAGGACCAGCTTCATAGTGATTGCACAGCGCCAAGGGGAGGTCAGCAAGCTCAGAGGTACGTGAACCATTGAATCCGTAGTAGTCATGTGCAGTGTGGTGACTGTCGTCATATGCAAATGTTGCTCTAGTTCTTGATGAACAGTGAAGCTCGGTTGCTGACTGTCGAGTACTGTGTAACTCTGCTGCATTGCGTCTACACGCAAGTGTTGATTCAGCTTTGTGTTGCGTCTTATAACACTACTGTCATCTCACCCAACACTACCACTGCATGCATGCACTCCTGCATACATCCTAACTCTATGTTGAAAAACCCAGCTATGTTTGAGAAGAGCAAGTCACCTCCGGGTTCAGAGAGCCCCCTCGGGGGAAGTCGTAGGGGGAGCGTTTCCCCCGGTGGCGCGTCACAGCTACAGTTACCACAAAAACCAGTTCCAGATGAGCTGTTAGAGGCCCGAACACATCTGCGGGCAGTTAGCAAGGACGGCTCATCATCGGGTGGACTGAGCTCACTTGAGGGGCTGTTGGAAGTGCAGTATGACAGCGATGACAGCAAGAGTGATTCATCTGTTGTGCGCATGTAAGTTGTACTACTGAGCACTTCCATTCTATGTATCTGTTATGTGATTACTTGTTTCTGATGTGTGGCTAACAGTAGTGGTAGCTGCTATCATTTAATGCGAATAAAGGCACATTTTGCGCGTACTGTTGCAGAAAAGCAGACCTTTGTGTATTGCCATGAACTGTCCTGCTAGGGCGCTACTGCGAACTAGTAGGCTAATGCACTATTGCATAAAAATGCACAAGACTGACACTTTGACCAACACTGCTCTGTTTCACTGTGCACACTTTTAACGCTGAACAGTGGTAGTAGTCACAGTCACAGGGAGCTGCTGCTGTCTGGTGCTGTCGAACACGATGATGATGACAATGATGACGATGTTGGCGCGTCACCTATCACTCACAGTAACAGGGGGCTGCTGCAGTACAAGCACAGCACTACCACTAACAGTGCTGCTGCTGCTGCTGTAGATATGACTATGACGTGCAGCACAGCAGCAGGCGACAGCGACCACGACTGCCTAGACGGCGCCAACATCAGTGACATCGACAATGACGTCAACAGCGGTGATGAAGACAGTGACTGTGGGCCACGTCAAAACTTACGTGGCACCACCAGTAGCGAGGGGTTACACAGGCACCCCAGCAAGCGGCGCTCCTTCACTACTGGCACTGGTACTACTGCTAGTGGTAGTACTGCTGGCGTTACTCGCTGTGCAACGATTGGTGGCACCAAGACCACCAGCAACATCCACAGTAGCAGCAGCAGCAACAGCAGCAGCAGTGCTGTGAATCGCAAGCAGCAGCGCAGCAGCACTGATGAAGGGTGCAGCACTACTGCAGAAGTGTCCCCTGCAAGTGGGCCCAACGGTTGTGCAACGGCTACTGCTACCAGCACTACTACTACTGCTGCTGGCGTTGCAGGAGAAAGAACCCCTGATCGCTGTAGAACAGCAAGCAGCAGCGCTGGCGCGTCACCCTGTACCCCCAGAAAGTCGTCCATCACGGTGCGCAGCAAGGCAGCAGCAGCTGCTGCAGCAACAGAAGCTGAGCAGCAGCAGCAGCAGCAGCAGTCACAACTGCAAACAGAAGCAGTTGTAGCAGTTGGTGTTGAGTCGCCACTAGCTGACGTGGCAGCTGACGTGGTGGCCGTTGAAGCTGCCAACGGTTCATCTGCGGGCGCGTCACCAGCCAAACGGCCCAGTTTTGGCTCCAAGATCCCTGCGTCACCGCTGAGAGTGAAGGCCTTCTTCAGTGATATGAGCAGTAGGTACGTGCTACTGCTACTGCTACTGCTACTACTACTAGTACTTTTATTGATGTTGGTTATGATGTAAAACAGTGGTGAGCATATCGCTAGACTACACTGAGCGTAGTTGTAAACTGCAAAAAGTGATAGTATCGTATATGTGCTGCATGTACTGCCTTGTGTATGTTTGAACATCCTTTAATTTGCTGCATGTGTTACACCGTGTGTACGTCAAACAGGTTCAGTCAGAGGCGTGCATCAACAGCGCAGCAACAGCAGCCAGCAGCAGAAGGCAGCACTGCACGCCCAGAGACCTTCCTAGAAGCTCGCAGTAGGTTCAAGTCTAGCAACATGCAGGAGGGCAAGAACCCTATCTACAGAACTGATAGTAATCCTTCTACTAGTACTAGTAGTAGTACTAGTGCTGGCACTGCAGCTGCTACTACTAGTGCTGCCAATGCTGCTGGTGCGACTGAGACTGTAGTGCAAGGGAGTGCTAGTGCCTGCGGCTGTACATGTGGTCAGCAGCAGTTGGACAAACCGTTGGACAGACCGTTGGACAAGCAGCAGCAGAGCTTAGGAGGGCGACCAATGCTGTCAGTGGTGACTGCTGCTGCTGCTAGTTACAATGTCTCTGGTTCACGGTCTTCTCTGGTAAGCACTGCCAACTGCTATAAATAGTGTCACTATTCTTTGCATTGCACACTATCAGTTCGAGCCAGTGATCGTGCTGGCTGCTTGCATGGATCACTCCTTGTATATTTTTGAGACCTACAGTCATGTACACTGCATGTGGTCACTATGATACTATTTACTGTAAAGCTTCAAGTCTGACAATAACTGTACATATCACTGTGTTACTGCCGTTTTTCACTGTTGAATGCCACATACAACACATGTCAGTCTGATAGTCAGGGGCGTCACATTTGCAAGACAACATGCTACATACCATACTTGCACACCTGCTCACAGCACCACCACACCAGCACTCAGGCAAGTAGTGCTATCAATAACAATCGAACAAACCCACGTGTGCTTTGTACAATACTGCAGTACACTACAGCACGCAGCGTGCCAACGGTTGTTCAATTGAGTAAACATGGCATGTACAAACTGTACACATCTTTGTCATGTAGACTTACGCTTCAGTTGCCGTCAATTTCTACTGTGTGCTACTGATCACTACTACAGTCAAGATGTGGTGAGACTGGTAGCAGCAGCCCTAAGTCGGCACTAGCAATAGGCAGCGAAAGAGCATCACTGTTTAAGAAGCCTACTACTGTAGATGACAAGTACATGATGCAGCAGAGACGCGCCAGCTCACACAGTCCTGTGCCACGTAGAAGCATTGATAGGTAAGAGCTCCTCTTGTTCAACAAGTTGAAGCTTGTGCTAACTCACACTGTGTCGTACCAGTGCACATTAGGTAGCATGCTGCACTTATGCCTGTGCGCTTCTCACGTGCCTATTTGAGAAACTGAGAGTGTTTTTAAGTGTTTACACAAGCTCGTACTACCATCAACACAGATCCAAAGCTTGTGTACGCGCTACACACTACCTACTGCTGTTGTTGTACCTACTGCTATTGTGGTATTGCACTAACATACACATGTGTGCCCACATGCATCAACATACCTGCACTGCCATTACAGGGGAGAGCAAGATGCAGCTGCAGCAGCAGCAGTAGCCAGCACTCCGACACGGCGCAAATCAGGCATAAGCGTGACTCGCCAAAGCGTATCACTATCACCACCCGGCCCAGCAGCTGCAGCACACAGAAACTCTGCTCCTGCTGCGACTGATGTAGCCAAAGCTACTGCTGCTAGTGTCACTGCTGGTGCTAGTGCTACTGCTGCTACTGCTACTAGTGCTAGTACTAGTGCTACTGGTAGTGGCAGTGGTAAGTCACTTAAGCGCAGTCAGCACAGGACACCAGAGAAAGTAGGTGGTGCAGCTGCTGCTGGTGTTGGCGCTGCTACTGCTGCGCTGATACCTGAGGTCAGTACCTACATGCATGCATGCATGCAACACACTGCAGCACTAAGTACTATCATCTTTAGACGTGTATTCACAGTACTCTGTCACGAAGTACTGCACGACTCGTTCACAACACTTAACATTTGTAAGGACCTCAAGATTGCAGCAGCAGCAGCTTTATGGCAGCTAATTATGCGTGCCACGCAGCACAACGTACACCCATCGTGCATGCACCAGCTACAGACACGCTATCACTGCAGCACACATATCACTAATACACTGTTATGGCCGGTATTGCACATGCACAGGTGTCACCATTGAAAGCAGCAAGCGCACAATCAAAGCCAAGTACTTTCTTTAAAGGAGGTGCTGTGTGGAGGCAGAGCAGTACACCCCGCAAGTCACTTGGCACAGTAGAGCCCCCTCGTGAAGCTACACAGTGCACACTGCCTGCTGATCACATCGGTGCTGGATTGGTGAGTGGTACTGTGTGGACTGCTGCTGTAACGCCTGCTGCAGTGTGGTGCCTGCTGCTGCGTACGTGCAACGGACGTGTACGCTGGCTTGAAAATTTTGCAGTTAGCACATGCTGCATCATGTGGGGCAGAGCTTCATCAGAGCTTAGATATTCAGTGCGTACATGTAGAAGTCCTATGCAGTGACCACTGTTTGCTCACCATTGCTGCATGCATACCTTATATTTACTGCTATTGTCACAGGTGCTAGCAGATGATCACGGTAGGGTTTCCATCCGGGTCTGCGGCAGTTTGAACTGCTCTGGCAAGAGGGACGCGCCAAACACTAGTATTGAAGTGTCTGACGTGGTCAGTGAGGTGGCAGGCAAGCGAGTTCACAGTGTTGAAGAAGTGCTAGCTGCTCTAGACTCTCACAACACTGGCAGCGGCAAAGAGCTTGTGCCCTGCACTGTGCTGCGTACACCACGCCCCTAACAACTGCTGTAGCAGCAACATCGCACAGCGGTGATGACAGTTGTACCATAAGTACCTGCTAGCATCGTGTACCCAAGTGTGATACTCACAAGTGACAACGTATGATAGATGAAAGAGGTGTCTGTGTATGTGTATGTGCTATGGACTGTAGAGAGGAGTTTTGAGAGGTGTAGTAGTGGTTACTATAACAGCGCGTCGTTGCTGAGGCGAACAACGGGGCCCACTGCTGCAGCGTAGGACACTCTTGTGGTGTGCGCAGTGCGTTTCTCTGCCTTTGCAGAGCTCGTTGCAGCAGGGCACACACTCAGGCTGTGCCAGATGCTATCATGCCAGACCTTAGCGCACAGCAGGTTATGCGTACTACAACTTTTAATGCAACAGTGAAGCATGTGGGACCCTAGGCAAAATCTTCTGTGCCAAACGCCGTTCGTGAGCAGCCGTGGTGATGCAACAAACGGCTGCTATTGCAGCTCAGTTTTGCGAACTTCAAAGTGCACTGAAACCTCTACAGGTGCGCGCTTTGCACGATCACGAAGCGCAGAGGTCAGCAGCAATGTGTCGGACATGTGGCTGTGAAAGTGAGCTCGATCCAGCAGTGTACTTCGATGTGCAAGGAGAGTTACTGCATAAACACCAGAGGCTAGCACTTAGGCACGACGTCAAGCAGCTGACAGAATCAGCTGGTGACAGCAGTGCAGTTTGCTTTGACGTGCCAGGAGTGCTGCTACCACAGCACCAGAGGACCACTTCAGATCATGAAGCTATACTGCCAGACGAAGACAATGTGCTGCACGCAGACAGCTCAGCTGAAGGTCCGCGCGATGTGCGCTGTGTCCTCTACACAACGCACACAATGTGCAGAGCAGTTGAGCAGATGTGGCAATTCAGCGTGGTCATCCTGCTGAGCACTATACAGCCTGGCATCTTTCTAGTGAGCACATATGGGCTGTTCATCAACCTGTGTGTCACGCTTTGCGGTGGCACGCTTGGTGCTTACCTTGACCGTACGCCTAGGCTACATGCTGTGAGGATGGTGTCAGTCTGTCGAAACCTGGCCATTGCAGCAGCAGCACTGGTGATGTACTTGCTAATACAGGAGAGCTACCACCCTTCACTGAGGCTGCCACTGCTGATTGCTGTGCACATCCTTGGAGCAGTCGCTGGCTTAGGTAAGTGCTAACAGTATTCTCAAATGCTTGTTTACTGACTGCCAGCGCCTCTGCATCGCTTAAACCAGCAGTTTGTTGTTAGCGTAGATTTCCTAGTATGTGCTCGACATAAGACTGCGTCATTTCAGCCCTGGTGCTGTGTCAAGCATGCAGAAACTACATTAGAACTCCTGTAAAGAACATGCAGTTGCACATCTTCTGACTCAACTGCTTGCAAACCGTTGAATGTCAACAGGCGGACGAGCGCAGGCACTAGCACTAGAGCAAGACTGGGTGGTGGTGCTGTCACGCAGCAGCACACAGTGGCTAGCAGGCACTAATGCAGCTCTGCGGCGCATAGATCTCACTTGTGACATGCTGGCACCAGCAGCAGTAGGTGGCTTTCTAAGCGCTGTGATTGGTGTGCAGTACGCAGCTGTGCTGATTGCTGCACTGAATGTGCTGTCTGTTGCTGTAGAGTATGCTTCAATGCAGTGGCTGCATGCACAGGAGCCTGCTCTTAGCAGCAGGGCTACTACTGCAACTACCACAACTGCAGGTACTTGAGCATACTGCATTTCAAGTTCTTGCACTTAACAGTTTCTATGCTGTACTTTCATGCTGCACAGTGGTGGTGCAGCAATTATCAGCTACATACACAGTGCCACGTATGCTCGTCCTACTTAAACATGTTTATAAGTTCATTTCAAAGAAGGGGTATATGTGCTCATTGCACAGACATATCATCTGTATGGTTTGTATGCCTTTAATCTGGTTGATGACAACAGGTGCTACTGAGAGTAACAGCAGTGCAAGCAGTGTGCATGAGAAGGCTGGCATGCAGCGAATGGCAGCAGTGTATCTGCATCAATCCGTCACTGATGTCGGCATATCACTAGCACTGCTGTATCTCACTGTGCTGCAGTTTGGCAATGTCATGATAGCCTGGTAAGACCACTTCTAGACTCATCTTATGCACTGAATGTGCAGCATTGTGTTCACATTTGATACATTGTTGCACTGCAACGCCATCTCTATGCTTTTGTTCTCAGCTGCAGCTACATAGCAAGCTAGTCAGCACAAATGCCGCTATAAGCAGTGTTATACTGCACATATGCTACACTGGTGAGCACTTGTGTCAGAGACAACCAACCCTAACACATCACTATCACACGCTACCACTGTTTATTATCTACAAAAACAGGCTGCGATTGCAAGGTGTGCCAGATGCAGCTGTAGGAGGTGCCCGTGCATGTACAGCAGTGCTTGGTCTACTAGGGACTATAGTGTTTCCTGCACTTGCAGCACGTTGTGGGCTAGCAGCATCTGGCATGATTAGTGTCTGGCTTCAGGTAAGCAGCAGTCGATGGAGTGCAGAGAATGCGTAGTAACACCCTCTGCGTTATGACTCCAATTGCGCTACTGGTCACAGTTGGGACATTGGCTGCAGCGCTGTGACCGTCACTTTCCAATCTGTATGCAGCACTGCAGCCGTTGTAATGCCTATTGTCAGTTGTGCCCTAAAACATTGACGATTCACTATGCATGCATGCACTGCTTATACAAACAGGCTATACCGCTAGGGCTGGGAGCTCTTGGTATGTGGCTAGCACGCAGTAGTGTACTGCAAGCTGATCTTCTTGTTGCTGGTGTGGTGAGTCACCTTTCACATACTGCTAACAAACAACAAGCAAAAGCAGTATGTGTGAAGTTACACAATGCAGCTTGAAAGCACAGTAAAGGTTACGTAACAAACTCATTTGGCATAGATGAGACCATCAGCTACGCAGCTGAGCTGGAGTGACACTGATCATTTGCGCAGTTGTGTCATGCTTCGTGTGTGCTGTGCACATGTACAACTCAAACTGTGCTGTACATGTTATACAGGTGCTGTCTAGGACGGGTCTGTGGATGTTTGACCTAGCAGCTGCACAGGTACCGGTCTACCAACGGCTTTTGTAACTGTTGTTGTAACTGCCACAATACGTGATCGCGCTTTATAATGTTGATCTCGCTGTTTCTAGGCGCACATGATTAGCACGCTGCTGCGAACTACAAGCCGTATAACTGACAGACGCTGTTACTGCTACTGTATCTCCTGTTGCTAATGCTTCTGTAAACGCAGCTTATACAAGAAGGAGTGGCAGAGTCGGAGAGAGGTGTATTCAATGGTGTGCAGGAAGGCATTCAGGTACTGTAAGCAGTTGCACACATTGCCTGTGTCATTTTGATTAGCTTACTGCACCGAGGGTTCATCCAGTATGTTTAACACGAGTAGTGGCAGTGAACAGTTTACCTATGCTGTATCTTGCATGCACTTGTATGGCATTTGCCACGATACCACACAAGCACTATGCAGCTTCGCGCATACATCATGCGCTACATCATGATGCTATCAGCAGTGTCGACTGGCTCTGAACGCCTGCATTCCGCTGCTCGTGTTACTCACTGCAACTACTGTCCCTGCAATCGACAGGCCTTCTTGATGATGGCATCATATGCACTAGCGCTGTGCCTGCACAAGCCAGCGCAGTTTGGACTGCTTGTAGGCGCGTCACTGTCTGCTATTGTGGGATCAGCACTGTTCTTTACACGCCACGTCATGCGAGTGTCAACAACGTCAGCAACGGTTTGTGACTCGCCACCTGCTGTACAAATGAGAACTAATGTTACTGGCTACGCTAAAGTAGCAACACAGGCACAGCAGCAACAAGAACAGCATCAGCAGCAGCAGCGTACGCCTACCAGTGCAAGATCTAATAGAGTTGATGCACACTCGCCGCTGCAGCAGTTCCGATTTGGTTCACCAAACCGATGGGGGCAGTCTCGCAGTTCAGATCTGCAGCAGCAGCAGCAGTACACAGTCCTATAACGCTCTAAGAAGTATAGTTTCAGCTTATGTCATACAAGGAGCATACATAGCATACACATACATTGTAGCAGTCCCCTCCGCTCCCCTATCCATTATCTTTAATTGTTGAATCCGTGCCAGAAGTCCCTGTAGTATGGGGTTTTGTAAAGCCGCTTAGTGTAATACATACATCATACATCAATGCAGGTTGCTGCGCACACACTGAGTCGGTGCCGGTTTGGTCGTCTCGTTCGTTTATCATGCACAGTGTGTTTACGCTGTCAAGCAATATTGGCAAAAAGGGGCGAGCACAAGGTGTATACAACGGCACATGGTTTATGAAGTGTATTGTAGTCGATATGTGCGATGTGTACGACTAGCAGCTGGGCTTTGCTAGAGACCATTGACAGCCACAGGTGTAATGAACACTTGTCGACTGTGTAACGCAGCGCTGTATGTTCACCTGTTGATAACAGTCAACCAGCAGCTGTATCGCTGTCACAGTGCCGCTGCTGCTTGCCTACACCGCGCTGACTACTCGATCACTGCTTGCTGACTGCGCTAGCATGCTACGCGCTGCTGCTGCTGCTGCCACTGCTATTGTTGTTTTGCTTGTATGCTGCTGCTGCCTACGTCATGAGTATCAAGAGTTTCTGTGCAGCTGCCAGCAGCCATCACACCAGCTATTTGACACTGTGCTCGTGTCTTCTGTAGTAGTGTAAACACAGTTTTGATTGAGGCTATGCTGCAACTATGATGGCGCACCACTGCTGCTATCGCTGCTACTGCTGCTGCTGATGTTATTAACAAATCTCTGTACAAGCTTCTGTGCTGCCTCACGTGAGCCAAGAACACCGTTAGCTAAGTCAATCTCCATCGCACTTGCAAGCGCCTGCAGTGCCACATTTGCATCATTACAGGATGTTATACACAACTAGTGTAAGCACAGCTGCACTAGTGCTACACGGTATAGCACTTGCTGATCATACTAGCAGCTGCTGACGGCAATGTGTATGGTACATCACCGCAGCACAGAGTGTGCTTCAAGCTAACAGCATTCGCCTCATGTACTACACTACTGCTACTTGAGGTATTATGTTCAAGTACTTGACGAACTATATGGCGAGTCACTCTGACCTGTACGCCAGGGTCACAGAGTGCCCTTTCGGCCAGTTGACGCTCCAGTTGTCGCATCATCCAGTACCTGATTGTTGGTTGCGTATCGCAGCAGTATAGTAAGCATAGCACATGCAGTATGGATAAGCTGGTTATACTCGCTTGTGCATTACATCGGACTAGTGCGCGCAGTAAGTCGTGCAGTGTCCAGCAGTACTTCTAAGCTGTTGTACGCTGCACAGTACATCTATGGAGTGATGCAGGGAATCACACCACTGCAAGCTGCATATGCAGACTGCTGCAATCTACAGAACAACAACATCCAATGAATGTACAACTGTTAACTTATTGTGATATATAGTGTGTTCTACCTGCCCTGAGAACGTCGCCTCGCATCAAGTTGGCCTCTGCTATTCAATTCGGTAGTGAACTGCTCAACGGCTTCCCAAACTGCCATGACGCCTTTACCAGTGCGTGATGATACTTGCAGTACTGGTGGCTCCCAATAAGGCAGCTGCACAACAGTTGTATGTGCGTATAGTAGCGCAGAAACACACAATCACACAGCTATAACAATGCTGATGCTGTAAGGTACACTTGCAACAGAGAATGATAAGCAAGTTGACAGCGAGTGTGCAAGCGTTAGATAGAGTGTCACTTACGATTTGTGAGCTCAGGCTCATTGACATTGAGATGAGCATAATTAGCATTCCTCACTGTACGTTAATGTGAGCGCATGCAAGACCTTTGCAAAGTAGTATCAAAATATGTACCTTGCGATGGTTGAACTTCAGTGCATGCCTGTAATCGCTTGCTGTCCTACTGGCCAGCCTATTGCACAACAATATATCAATGCGATCACGCACAAACGAAATAAGTGCCTCGCAAACAGCGCTTCAGTTAAACTGAACACACATGCTGCTTAGATGCCAAAAGCGAAGATGCATGCGCGCACAGACATAGCACACGTGTAGAAAGCAACTTTGCGCCACTTTCGCTACTATGACGCAGCATTATATAACCATTCATTTGTAACTCACTCTTCTAGATTGCCATCAGCTTTGTTGACCACTATAATGTCAGCTACTTCCACTATACCCTTCTTAGAGCCCTGTCATACACAGAGCAGTTTGCATTATACACAAACAGTAGGTAGCCAATCAGTAGAAAGCATAACATAGCAGTCGTGATTGTTATGATAAGCACATAGTTGACTGTGTACTGTGTACTATGAGCTTGCATATGAGCAGCACTGGCCAAAACGCAAACAGTAGTGACGCACATAGCCGCCATACTAGCAACATCTGCTGTAGTTGATATACATTGCTGACCGATAGTACGATACGTGTGAGTACATAAAGCCAGAAGTGCAAGAAGTTGCACTTCTTAGCTTAAGAGTACTTACTTGGAGATCATCCCCACCTGCAGGTGGCAGTAGTAGCAGTAGTACATCAACAGTTTGCTCAACTTCAACTTCACTTTGCCCTAGCCCAACAGTTTCAACGATCACAACATTGTACTGCGCTGCTTGACACAGCAACACCTATACACAGCAATCGCAGTATCAGCACATCGTCAAAAAAGAGATACTTTACAGGTCATCTTAAGAATACAACCTAGGCGCGAGGAGTACCAAGTGCTTGCTACAAACAGCGCACACAGCAATTGTCAACATTTTCAAACACGGTAGCTGCATGCACACACTCTAAGAGCTCACGCAGTCGCAGCAAACAACACAGCGATGGTGCTGCAAGCGCTCAGAGCTGTGCTCACACAGTAACAGGTTACACTCTTTTCTGCAACATACAAGTGACTCACCACATCGTTAGTGTACTGAGCTATGCCGCCCAGCACACCTCGTGAAGGACAGCCTCGTATGAATGCTTGTGGCGACCGAGCCAGCTCGTCCATGCGGGTCTTGTCGCCTAGGATGGAGCCCCCCGACCGCAGTGATGAAGGGTCTACTGTGATCACTGCAACTCTGTGATCGTGAGGAGGCTGCAGCAGTGATAGACCTAGAGCTTCAATGAAGGTGCTCTTGCCAGCACCTGCAGCAGTACATGGCATCGTGTATCAAGTACTGTAAGCATTTGCGCAGCAGAACTGCGGTGGCAGTGTAGCATAGCACCATGCCAGTCTCAATTAAACTCAGAAACTAAGACAAGCCATAGCCAAGTGACATTGATAGATAAGTGATACCTGGAGGCCCAGCAATGCCGATCCGTATGCACCCTGTAGCTCCTTGTGCTCTTCGAGCTGCCAGGACCTGCTGTGCACGCCACACATCATGCAAGGGTGAGCACTATGTGCATGAAGTTGCATTTATGACAGTTCAGTTGCGGGATTGATTGAAAGCTTTACCTGATCTAGGAGCAGGTCTGCTTGCTTGTGGTCATCAGGGTGCTGGGACTCGACAAGTGTGATAGCTCGTGCAAGCTGCAAGCGCTCTCCTGCAAGCACGCCGTTCACAAGTCCAGCAAGCGCTTTGGGGTGTGTAGGTCGAGTGTGCAGCGGTCTTTTCAGCATGCAAATGTCTGAAGCCCTCAAAGATACTGCGCGCAGCATCGTCAAGCTCCAATAGCCAAATGATCCAACTTTGAGTGTTGAACTTCACAAACTGAGCCTGTTCATTTGCGTGTTCGCTCCTTGTGCGCACGTGTGTGCAGCGTTCCTCTTTCTCAACGATGCGCGTAAAGATTTTACTCGCAGCAGCATGCTGGTGGAGCCTCGAAGTCAATGCATTCCAGCTGGCGATGACTGCAGCGCATAAAGCTCGGCGTGCAAGCAATGCTCCAGGCAACTTGTTCGTAGATGAGTCGTGCATAGATTGCGATACTTGTCGTTGGATGGCCCCTGAAACTTACCAGAGGGTTGACCATGCCAGCGCGGTGTCAAAGCAGCCTTCAACACAAGATGAACTCCGATCAGCTTATCGTGCGATGGTTTCATGTCCTACAGGTGTGTGGCACTCGCATTCAAACCGTATTATACTCAGTCAAGCATGTCACCGCCTCTGACTGCAAAGTGCTTTTGTCTATCGCCTCGCAGGCTCTATAAGACTACAGCGGCCAGATCCGATGATCAAGTCTGTGCTTGAGGACTTTCCGCTAGCAGTGGACAAGGAAAGGCTGCCAGGTGTCTATCACTTAGGCTTTCACAGCAAGGACAGCTATGGCGGCACGCCCTGGCTCATAGTGAAAGAACAGGGTGGTGTCATGATCGACTCGCCACGCTACAGCTCAAAGCTTGCAGCAGCTATCACTACAATGCTGGGAGGCGCACCTGCTTACATGCTGCTCACACACGAGGTTAGGCTCACTTTCTTTTCAGACCATTTAGATGAGCTGTCATGATCACATAGCAATCAGCGGCCAGTTATCAGCGGCCACACGCAGCTGTACCTGTGCAGTAGCGCATGTTCGAACTTCGTGCCTGGCCTACTTGCATCTATTGATGACCGTGCAGACTACGCAAAGTGACCAACCTCATCCGTATCTACATGTTTCGTAATGCAGGATGACATAGCAGACCATGCAAAGTGGGCTGCTGCTTTTCCAACAATGAAGCGCATCATGCACACTGGCGATATTGGCAAGTATAGATCAGTGAAACCTGGCGTCATTGAGATAGAGCTCAGTGACAGCAATGCTGACAGATACATTGCCTGTGACAATGGAGGTAGGTTTATTAAAGCACCTCGTATCATGTTGTACAAGCATAGCTGTGTAATGCTCTCAATATTAGGCAACTAGAGTCACTAATCCTGGATAGCGCGTGATGCTTGCTGACGCTGTATCTTGACAATGTTGTGCAGATAAGCGCGCAGTGTGGGAGCTAGCACCAGATATGCTAGTGATACACACACCTGGGCATACTGAAGGCTGTGTCTCACTCTTCTTCGACAGTAGCAGCAATAGCAGTAGCAGCAGTAGTAACAGCAGCAGCGGCAACACTGATAGCAGCAGCAGCAGCAGCAGCAGCAGTACTGATAACAGCAGCAGCAGCAGCAGCAGCAGTACTAGCAGTAGTAGCAGCGAAAGTGGTAGTACTACTGCTACTACTATCAGCAAAGGGGAGGGTGTGCTGTTCACTGGTGATCACTTGGCCTACTCGCACTCTCGCAGCGCTCTCACAGGCTTCCCTGGCTACAACAGAGCAGGCCTGCGTAAACAAGCTGACAGTATTGCAGTACTAGCTGGTAATAGTAGTGACAGCAAGTGTGATGCGCCAAACTGGCATTGGGTTCTGCCGGGTCATGGTAGGCTAACGTCTTTTTCTAGTGCTGCTGAGCGCAGTGCTGCAGTGCACGCTGCTGCTGATGCGCTGCGAGCTGATGCGCAGCGGTTAGGCAGACGTTGAAAGACCAGCAGCAGTTGGAGTTCCAGTAGTATTTGAGTTGTTATAGCAATGCCCAGAGCAGTGCACAGGGCGCTCACAGAAGGATACAGTGGTACAGCTAGTTAGAGGTCTCAGTAGTGATAGGCGATGCGCATAGTAGTCCATCTGACAACTGTAGATAGTGACGGTAGTGATAGCGAACAAGATGTAGAGTTAGTAAACACATGCCTACAGCACATAATGCATAGTATATTATTACCTATACTGTATGTTGTGCACAGTGAGCAAGCAGCGAGTGCAACAATGCATACACACTATAACGAGCACGATGAAGACATGCACATAAACAGTTTCATCTACCATGATTGTTGTCACATTTGCTGCGACGTACGTGTGCTGCTCGCTTGAGCGTGCTTGCATCAAGCACTGCCAGACTGACTGAGAAAGCGTACACCGCAAAGCGAAGGCTGTGCCACTATGAGCGTGCTAAAAATATTCATTGAACTGCTTTGCTCTTCATATGTTTTGCCAAAAGCAACGCAACTACTGCATAACACCACTACATTATTACGTAAGGCTCACACTGAATACACTAACAATCAAAGACTTATGAATACACTAACAATCAAAGACTTATGACTTTACGCTGACGCAACGAACTCTTTGACTGAGAAAAAAAACTCTAAAACATGTGCCAACGTTCACTCTGCTAATTATGCATCACCAACTCGGACTAAACTGGGACACGTATACGATTGGTGTGCTTGTGACAGTGCTCAGCCGCTGGTAGCATTGCGGCAGATGGTCTTGGTTGCCTCATCGCAGAACAGGCGCACTCTGGTTGGCACGAAGTCCTCTGTAAGATGAAGACACCAACAGGTACGTGCATAGTGATGAGCACATGCACTATGTGTTACCACATGTGCCGTGCGTGCAGCATGTAGTACTCTATATGCTGTATACTGCATAGAGTAATACTAAGTCTTAGAACATTAGAGCATTGAGGACCATTAGATATTTTATGACATGTAAAGCAGCATGTACTTACGTGTCACAACGGCGTCGCAGGCGTACACTCGGACAGCATCAGGGTCAATGCAGTCTTGCTGCTCAGGAGTGAGTTGCTGCATCACAGCAGCCTTGGCTTGATCACAGGCAATGCCCTCCACTGCAAACTTGATAGGCTCAGTGCAAGCAGTTGTTGCAGAGCATGCACAGCGCACCTGATAGCAGGTAATGGCAAGTCACAAAAACGTTTAGCGTCCTCGCAGTCAGACTACTGTACTCAGCACAAGTGTGCATGAGGTTCAACGCACATTGCAGTACTGCTAAGCTCTGTCAAATCAGCAAGTGAATCAACGAAATGCAGTGACTGGCACAAGCAGCGCTCTACGCACCCTTGTGCAGATCTCGTGGGCAGATGCGGAGGGCCCGCAGCAGATGGTGCATGTATCTTTTTTGGATGCAACAGTTGTATCTTCACAAGGTGCGCAGGTAATGGCTGAACAGTCGCCAATGCCTGCACAGCAGTCTGCACACGGGTTGCTGCTGGTGGCGGTCGCTAGTGTGTTGTAGTTGTACTTGCATGTGCAGCCATTGTCGAAGCAGAACTGCACATTGATGCCCCTGCAGCAGTTGTAGCAGTCAAATTTTTACTCTGGGCTGCAGCAATAATCAGCAGCAGCAGGCTGTACGTCAACTTCGCTGCACGCATCATCCTGCAAAAGTTGAGTTCAGTCAATGTCAGAAGCCTTGCTTCTGAAACATGCGCTGAGCGCTTGCTTCGCGTTGTGCAAAACGAACGCGCACGAGTACGCTCGCTCGGGGACACTGCTTTTGGACAAGGTGGCTAAGGATTAGGACACAGTTACCTTGTGAGTCAATGAGTTGCGAACGCTGCCAAGTGATCGCGAAGCAATCGCGAGGTGCAATCATTGAGCGCTGAACATTCGAAGTTCGATTCGCATATGCAACATTCGTGCTTGCGCTTGTGCTTCCTGATACGGCACAACATGTGAGCAACGACCAGCTGCATCAAGATGCTCCGCT
>AXNI01006857.1:0-13504 GCA_000498555.1 Heterococcus sp. DN1 | reverse complement strand
CCATGCCTGGACCGTACCTATTAACATAGGGCACCACTTGCTTCAGCTGCGTGTGTGTGTAGAGAGTATCAGCAAACAGCAATAGGGACACTCAGACTTCAGAATACGCATGACGCATTCAGCATATCAGTGATTGCAGCAGGCACAGCAAAATTTCTGAAACAAGACGGCAATTGTGTACCTTTTATGAATTGTGTGAATGCAATAGTAGAACAATTACCTGCTCTTTGAAGCTGTCTGGATAGCCAAACATAGCTTTACTGTCAATCCATTTCACTATATGCCAATCCCCGGTACTGTCCTTGACTGCTATTGGCACAGGCAGTAGTATGTCTGGTGTCTTCGCCAGCCCTCTCTCACGCATTGCTGTCTCTGCTTCGTAGTGAATTCCTCTATAGCATTGGTGCACAAACGTTTGTACAATTAGATGCAACGACGTCATTCATGTCTTATCTAGCACAAAAAACACTACTCTGCGATGCATGCTGTGATGATGTGCGAACACAATATAGAGGTGCCTCCAGCACGTATGTGCCTGTACTTACCTTGCTGTAAGAGCCCGCTGTAGAACGTACTCATATTCTAACCCAACAGTCCTTTTGATGGTATCCACAGTTGGGCTGTAGTCATGATCGTTAGCTATGCAGTACCGCGCTTCTTCGGCTAGCCTGTGCGGTGTATCATACCAATGCAGCATACAATAGAGACGCGACATTAGCTGCAGCTGCTAATGCAAACAAGTTGCATGCTGTTCAGATTATGTACGTACCTTGTATTTTGAATGAGAGAAGGATTGTACATGCACTGCTTCATTGTCAGCGGCGGTTGGGGAGGGTACATGTGCTGCACCATCATCCTTGCAAGCAGGTATGGAGAGTACTTGATGCCAAGGCAGATGGTCCAGATGCTTGTACCATTGTGCCACTGCTGGCTGTAGCAACGAGTAGTTCAAACAGCAGAGCAATAGTGGCAGTTGGCAAATGAATGTCTTTGCATTCATAATGAAGACCGTGCTAGAGAACGCCGCCAATCAAGACGTGAAGCACATACCTGTAGCTGTCAAGTCGTGCTTCATAGACGTGCTTCTGCTGCTTGATGACTCGTGCAAACATCTGCCTTCTCAAACTGACGAGTGCATCGTAGTCAACTGACAGCGCAGCTGCATCAGCAGGCGTTAGCTCGGTTTTAGCGTCAATGCTATGCTGGCAGGCCTTCTTTGCAGCATGGTAGGCAGCATCTCTCATGCAGAACGAAACGCCTTGGGGTGAGTCACCATCTATAGTTCGGCCTGATCTGCGTGCGTGGGCGGCAAGCATGCACCTGGGACGTGCAGAGATGCTGCTCAAAGTGGTTTGCTTGCTGTTGTCTGCAATCGGTACAGCTGAAAGTTACGGTCTGCGAAATCTCCTCAAGCGCTCTGACACACGTGCTCTGCAAGCAACGCCTGCTGTTGGGCAGCTTACAACAGTCTGGAGCCGCAGTGCGAACCCAGCTAAGTTTGCTCCTCTCAGGCATGGAGCAGCAACAGGCATTGCTGATGATGCGCTAGTTGTCTTTGGAGGCCTTGATGTCAACAGCAGGTAAGATGAGCTAGAGAGTGGATACTTAATCAATCGCAGCTGTATCATTGCAGCAGTCCTCAGCTGCAGTTCGACTCTACAGGGCTTGTGTTTCTGAATATGGACCAAAAGAGTTGTGACACCACTCTCCCATGCTTGGCTCTGCAGAACGCCATGGCATTGGTTTCAGCTGCGTTGACGAGCCTGCTGTTTTGCAAACTAAGGCTGCTGACTATAACGTACATGCATTGCTGACCTCATCATTTTCTGTGATGACAATTTCCTTTTGTGCTACGCAGAACCATGGGGGATACATGGCTGTTCAATCTTACAGCTGCTTGCAGCGATGCTGTGGACCACAGTGACAGCCACTGGACAACAGTAACACCTAAGCAGAGCCCTGTTGCAAGAGCTAACACTGCTCACGCAATGGCACCAGCTAGCGCTACTGCAAGTGGTCATCCTGAGGTGACTCGGAGACAGTAACATTTTGTGCAATGTTTTCAGATATTGCTATACAGTTTGTACTGTACATTGCTGTTGAAGGTACACTTGAGTTGTGTGTCGTTTGGCTGGTACTGCGCAGCTTGTGAGACCTTTGAAGACATGCCAAGATTGAAACTGCTGCTGCTAATATGTACAATGTATCATCTTGCTATTCTGTGTATTGTATTTGGTGACAGCTGTGGGTATTTGGTGGTGCAATCCAACGGTCAAATCGGTTTGTAGACAGTAATGAGCTGTGGGTTTTTGACAAAGTAGCTTTGACATGGACTCTCGAGGTAAGTGCAGCTGAAATGTTCTAACATATACCATATAGTTTGTATGCACGATCTTTCAACGCCTGTATAGCTGGCCCTACACGCAGTTTGTACTACCGTGCTCACATGTACACACAGCCTTTATGCACCCCAGCAATGTTTGTCTCGCTATCCTTGCTGTAATTGTGAAAAAAACTTTTTTTATCAGTAAGACTTATTCTAGTGTTAGTATCACTACTTATGTCAGTAATAGTACTAATAGCACGCAACATTAAAATCGATTGCTCTTATTATGATTGCACGAACAGTCAACAGAGGTATCAAAGGGGCCTTCACCTCCAGCTCGTAGCTGGGGCAGAGCTGTTGTGTGGAGAGATATGCTACTAATACATGGTGGATATAATGGTGACACGCCTACTGATTTCTCTGATATGTGGATCTACAACTTCAAAATTAAGGTACGTTGAAAAAATTTGATACCATTCACTTACACCATTGTGTTCAGTACTCGCAGCTGCTATAGTAACACACGGAATGCGCACACACTGCTGTTGCTACACACGGTGTAGTGTAGCGTGGTGTAGCAGAGTTTGTATGAAGGACTGATCCTCATTTATAGCATGCATGTAGACACTGTACGTACACCAAATGGCATGCACTAGTACTGTGCACATGCTATGCATACCAGTGCTGCGTAACGAGAAGCATGCTGGTGTGCAGTGTAAAGTATCACTGGTGATAGTATTCTGACATGTACACTTGCTTTGAATCTTTGCCGTTGCATGACTGGTGCTGCACATCTATTGAAAACTCACAGCAATGGACATTGATTTATGATACTATTAGAGGAGGCCCAACTGGTCGATACAGGCATACTATGGCCATCATACCGGTATGTGCACACACAACATATTTGCTCACTTTCCCTCACCTTAAAGCAGTCATTGCTAAACTGATTGACCAACTGCAGTACCATTTCTCAACACACAGTTTATGCCATTGCGAACTTGCTCTGACCTGCAGCTTGTTGTTTGATATGATGTGTTTTTTTTTTCATTGGGGTATGTGTGTTCCCATGTTCACTGCTGTTTATGTATATACAACATGCACTCTATGCTTTAGGCTGCTGCTGGCAGTACAGATGATGATGTACTGATACTGCATGCAGGTGTGCGCCAACTGAGTAGAAGTGGTAACTCAGAGATACTCAATGATCTCTGGAAGCTAGTGCTGCCGGGTGCTGATGCAGCCGTTACTGGTATACTGCCGTTACAGTGGCAGCAGTTACAGTGGAAGCCTCAGATTCAGCGCATGTGGACAACACTGGTTGTGCATGACAACACATTTTGGACCTTCGGTGGCGTGCAGGTACAGGGTCACAGCGTCTGATTGTTGGCATTATTCAATCAACGTAGAGCAGTGTGTCTCAGTGCTCATGCTGGCTCAGCACATACACTAATCAAGAGCGTAGTCAAGGTGACATTTCATGTGTCTTTTGCATGCGCGTCGTTCATACTAGTGCGACAATGCTGTGAGTATATGGGCATTTGAGTAGCGTTGCTCCCATACTGTATCAGCTCAACCAACCTTCTTTCTGTTTCTGCTCTAACTTTGCCATGCACTACTGCTGTGCACTACTACTGCGCTGTTCCTTATGCAACAGAATGTGATAGTGTACCGCACTAGGGAGGACTGGTTCATAACTAATCGTATATTAGCTGGCGATGTTACTACTACTAATGCTGCTGGCGCTGCACTGGCCTATGGTGAGAACTGGCGTGAGTTCCCTACAACTGCTGCTAGCGCTAACAGCACTCTACGCAATGACATACAAGCTGGTACAGGCGATGGCTTTGCACGATTTGATCATACAGCACAGGCAAGTGACTCACCACAAAGAACCTTATGAAGAACGTTTCGCACATACAAAGCGCCTTGTGCACATACAGCAGTATTTGCAAGCTGCACTTTGCACTGAAGCGCTGTTAAAGCGTAGCATCTGTAGGGACGCGCATGCAAAGCGCTTTCTGCACATATAACAGTCTTTTGCACGCTGCAGTGTGCACGTAAACACTGTTACTGTCTATCATCTGTACAAGTACTGTTAGTGTGGGTGTTGTTGGTGCTTGTACAGCTTTATACTGTACAGCAACATCACTTCAGAGCAGGCTTAAGCTCACAGTCGTCACTGCTACTGCTACTGCTACTGCTGCTGACGCTAACCTGTTCACTGCTGTTTTGCTACCACTGCGTGCACACTGCCACACAACACGACGCGCAGATGTGGAAAGACAACATGATAGTGTACGGTGGCTTGACCACAAACTTTGACCTAGCATCAGACATGCTAGCACTGGGCTTGAGTGGTGTGACAGCAGCATCGCTAGTGCCAGCAGCAGATGACCCCTCACTGAGCTATGCAAGGCCTAATTTCTCACTTATACAGCTGCTGTTTGCACTAGGCATGGCTGCTGCCTGCATCTGTGTGTTCTTCAGTGTGGTGAGTCACTTCTTGTGTAGCAAATAGCGCGTCACGACTACGGCATCTGTTTGGTGTCACCTAACACAGATGTTGCTCACGTTGTTGCGCTCTCGCACCTTGAGACTGTGTGTAGTTTGTGCTATGCAGCGATTACTGTGCTGTGAGTGCTGTGCCTGTATGCGCTATTAGCTGCATTGTGGATGCTATTGAAACTGCTTCTGCTAG
Organism: Heterococcus sp. DN1; assembly: GCA_000498555.1. Lineage (NCBI taxonomy): Eukaryota > Xanthophyceae > Tribonematales > Heteropediaceae > Heterococcus > Heterococcus sp. DN1. The sequence goes on along the minus strand of AXNI01006857.1, from coordinate 8,477 downwards.
CCGCTGCTATAGTTAGCATTACTGATCATGTATATCTGTACTGTTGACTGTGTTGGTGTTGCTGTGTATGTACTAGGTGCGACGGCATGTGCTGCGTAGAGTCTTCGCAGGCGGTAGTAGTGATGGTACTGATGGTAGACCTGGTAGAAGGTTTGCAGACAATGGTAATATAGTGCTAGTTGCAGTGCCAAACAGTAGGGCATTTGCAAACCGCAACTGCCTGTCAAAAGAGCAGATTGCTGCACTGCCACTAGCAAACTATGAGCCTATAGCAACGCCACAGCATGCAGAGGTATATACTAGCCTTATTCACAATACTAGTTTTGGCATTGAGTACCATATGCGGTCTTGTATGTGTACCCTGTCGGATCTTGAGTGTGCATCTTAGTGTGTGGAATGAGCTGTCATAGCGAGCTATGCTGCACAGATTAAGCATTGAAAGTGCTCATACATCATTGCTGCTGCTGCATACGCTAATCAGTCATGTGCTATGCGCGCGATCAACGTTGCACTGTACTGCTTATATAGAGCGGCAAGGCTAGCGATGCAACAGGTATAGCAACAACAAGCAGCAGTACATCATCAACGGCAGCATCAGCAGCAGCAGCAATTACAACAACACTGAGTAGGCCACTGTCATTTAAAAGACAAAAGAGTACTGCTAGTGTGGGTAGTGCATCATCTGGTAAGGATGAGCAGCCACAGCAACAGCAGCAGCTGCAAGGCACTGATAGTAGTGCTATGAAGAAGTCCAAGTATACAGCTCATGATGATACATGTGCTATATGTTTAGAGCAGTACACCCCTGGGGAGCATCTGCGTGTACTCCCTTGCCAAGTAAGTATCTGCAAATAATTTTCTTTAAGCTAGTTTGTGTTATGATTAAGAACAGTGTTGCTATTGCATCAGCTGCATGTATTGCTGGTGGTATTAGCAGAGACAGTGGTTGTGGTAGTAGCTGTATTGCAGGCGCAACGCCTATCACCGTGAATAACTTTGTTACTATGGTCCATATTTGTGGTGTGAATTGCGTGTTCGCAAGCCGCTGAATTGGTTGTACATGATGCAGCAACTTATTTGAATCTCACACTGCCTACGTATTTGCTGTGCTGCAACAAACTGTGCGAATGTCAACTGATATAACAGCACCGATACCACCCTGAGTGCATCGATGGTTGGCTGCATGAGCAGACAGCTATATGTCCTATCTGTAAAGTAGTTGTTACTGTCAGTCCAACTGCAGCAGCTGCAGCAGCAGCAGCAACGTCATCAGCAACCAGCGGTAAGCACATTGCGACATACACATATATCATTAGCTATGTGTTACATCACAGTGTTTTGATTTCTGTGCATGCTTAGAGGCTCTGCAGTTCAGCAATGATGTTGAGCAGTGCTAACAACTAATTGACTGTTGTATACGTGTATGCAGGTCAATCAGCATGGCAAAGAATGCAGTCAAGATTGCGCAGGCACGCAACCACTACTGGTGATGCAACAGCTAGCAACAGTGTTGTCTGAACACAGTAGTACATTCACGCAGCAGCAGAAGTAGTTGTAGTTGTAGCAACAGCCAGCAGATTACTGTACTATTATAGACCATTGCATACACAGGATTCGTAGTGTGCAGCACACGCACATGTAAGAAGGCTTGCACTTGTATCAGCAACATGCCGCTACGTGGAAGACATTGTCTTTCTGCTTGTACATACAGGGATGATAACAGTGTTTGCAGCAGTGGAGATATAGCGGGTCGCACAAAGTACTTTGGGTTGCAAGTACTCGCATTGTTTGCAGACACACACTATATATCATATAGTCACACGAGGGTGCTGTACATCACTAGCAACAATACCGCACAAGAGTGTTAGATAAGCACTGTGGCACTTCTCTAAATGAACATCATTGCAGCACACAGCTTTTGATTAGCGCTGCTCTTTTTGGTGGTGCTGCTGTGCTCTTACAAGGCAGTCCAGTGCTCTGGATACGTATATTGTGCACATTGCAGCATATACCACTCGTATAGCTAGTGTATCCAGCAAATGGCCTTTATTATTAGGTAATACGTACTCGATTTGGCAAAGGTTCTTCATTTGATCAAAGGGCGCAAGAGCTGTAGTAATTTCAGATGCCACTTTCTCGACTTAAAGTTTCACATGCACAGAAAAAAAATAATGAAGAATTAGATAATTCATTCCATTTATCATCATCAATAATAGTATACCCTTTTAACTTTTTACCATTAATATTTTTATTATTTTTATTAATATAAATTATAGCAAAACCTTCTTCATTTCTAGTAATTGCTTTAAGCATATGGGTTCTTCTTTCTTTTTCTTTAATTAATTTAATTTCTTTTTTAAAATCATCAAGTTTTTCAAATGCTTCTTCAATTGTATTATAATGTTTTGACATATACATTTTATTTTTATAATTAATTCTGGCATGAAATTTATCTTTATTTGATAAAATATTGTTTGGTAATTTTTTACATCAGACACATTTATAATATTTATGTCAAATAAATTAATCCAACCTAATTTATTTGCGAATATTTTTAGATGATTAAATTTTCTTAAATTAAATAATGTTAATAGTGAAATTTGAATATAGTGGACAAAAAGTTCTAAAATTTTCAAATAACTTCGACGATATATAGGTACATGTATTCTTTATTTGTGGAGTTAAAGCTATAGATACGTTTTTAAAATATATTACATGTATACTGATCAATTAGTAGTGTTGCACTGCTGTATGCTGCAGCACTGAAATCGATGCATGCGCTTTTCGTACTGTCAAAATTCAAACTGCCCCTACTTGAACCTTGCGTGACCCCAAAGAACTGCCAGGCCATTTCTTTGTTCTTGACAACTTGCATCGAAACCCAGCATCAGCGACCATGTCGATTGATCCTCGCACGCCGACGATGCATACAGCAATGGAGATTGTCAAGGTTCGCGTTCAGAAAGAAAAACATGCGAAGCACAGCGTGTCCGCGTCCATGCATCGCTTTGGCTGATCGAGTCCTTGTGACACTGCAGTGCACAGGAGCTCATACTGAATAACTTCACTGCAAAATCTCATAAGTTTTCATACTTGCTTCACTTGTGATGTGTGATTTGTTGTCTTTCAGGGCTCTCTCTCTGCAGTGCTTGGCTTTCCTCTGGGGCGCTCAACTCTAGGCTCTAAGATAAGTGAAGGTGATCATGGCCGTATCACAGTGCAGCTGGCAAACAGCACAAAGCCAACCTCAGAGGCAATGCTGCAGGTGCAGGAGCTCGTGTCTGACACTATTGCCAAGGTAATTGCAGTTTTGCAATGCAAAGTACTCGCAGCGACCAATTGAGTTGTTTTGGTTGTCTATAAAAGATGCATATGCGCCCAATGTCTATGAGCAGACAGCATGCTGACGAGCAGGCCATCGCGTGTTGCTTTGTTTGGCATTGTTGTCTACTGCAGGACTTGCCTTGCTACACAGTGAATATGCTACGCAGTGAAGCAGAGGCTCTGTATGGTGAGTGCATGTATGACAACTTTGAAGTGCCAGCAGAAGTTACAGAGCTGAGTATGGTGTACATACAAGGACTGAGCTTGCATGCCACACCTAACAAGTGCTTACCCTCAACAAAAGCAGTTGGCAGCATACAAGTTAGTACAGTATAACACTAGCGATTTTTGGCAGGACAATACTTTATTGCAGATGCTGCTGTGAAAACTCTTGACCTGTAATTGTTAATAATGTGAGGTTCAGTACAACAGCACAGTAGGTCGTTTACATCACATATCTCCAATCGCTGTGCACTCCGCTGATTATTCACAAAAACTGCCGCATCTCGTTGTGGATTTGTGCTGCTGCAGATCACTAAGGAAAAGTTCCGTGCTAGCAAGTGCGAATTAGAAGTAATGTTTGATGTTATTGCACCAACAACAACAGCAGCAGCAGAAGTGCAGTCATGCGCTGCACCAGCAGCAGATGTGATCAAACCACTGCAAAGCTCTGTGCCGAGACACGGTACTGCTGCCACTGGTAACAGTGCAGACTGTGATAATGTTGTTGTCAGCAGTAGCAGCGATGGTGCTGCAGTTGATGCTGGTACTGCTTCAAACGGTCAGGTGTGTGTTACACTATGCTGAAACCAGTAAACAAAACGTATACGATAGCATCGCATAAAGCAACCTTCACGAGCAGCAGTGTTCAATGCAACGTTGTAGCACCCTTTGTAGAGCAAACATGATAGACAACCTTGTGAAATTGTGATAGTATTGCTCTAGCGCAGCAGCTGCGCTGGTGGCAGTGTGTATACTTAGAGCATATAAAGTGAAGCTCATGCGATTGTAGCACAAGTTTCGTTTGCAATACTGTGATATCATCCACGTACTGATACCAGTGTGCATGGTATGCTACATGTTGCGCTATGCTATCCTTGGAACAGAATGTGACACCATGGGAAGTAGAAGCAGAAGAAGAGATAGACTATGGTAAATTAGTACGCACATTTGGATCACAGCTAATTGATGAGGATATGGTATCACGTGTTGAAAGGCTCACAAATCAGGTACGCCATACTTGATGTAGTTGTGTACTTCAGTAATAGATGCATAGTGGGTACATGGAGCAGTCATTCTACACTGTGAACTGTATGGTGCCTGGTGTTCGGTAGTGTTGCTGTTACTATCGTAACGGTGTGCTGATGTGTACCAAAATGCACACGTCAAACAGACCTGCCACGCTATGCTACCATGTGCTTTAAATGTGTGCTACCACTTTGGCTACTTGCGTATGCACCTGCACCTTCCAGTAGCGCTGCGATCAAGCACAGTGGTAGCAGCGGTGTACAACATGAATCTAAACTAACACTGCTACTGCTGCTGCTTGTACGCACCGTTTGCGTTTTATGTACATTACTATTACTTGCAACAGCGAGCACATCGATTTCTACGTCGTGGTGTGTTCTTCTCTCATCGTGATCTGAATCTACTGCTTGACATGTATGAGCGTGGTGAAAAGTTCTATCTATATACTGGCAGAGGGCCTAGCAGGTATATATATATGCACATATCATATGGTATATATATATTATACAGTTATGTACTGTGCATTTGCAGTACATGCAGCAGGTTGAAGTAGTGCTATGCAGTTATGTGTGGCGCATACTACACGTATTGCATAATTGCCGCATCGCGTACAGACATGAGTTATCCCGTTGTTCTTGTGTGGTGCCTTGCAATGAGTGTCGTCAAAAATGTCTACATTTACAAGGTGTTCTGTGTGTTGATGCGTTGCTGTCTGTACAACAATATGACCACAGTGAAGCACTTCACTTAGGACATTTAGTACCATTTCACTTCACACAGTGGTTGCAGCAAGCATTTGGTGTGCCTCTTGTTATACAGCTCACTGATGATGAAAAATTCCTATTTAAGGTAACAACAAAGAGTCAAAAAAAGCTTATTTGTAATTGCATCTACACTGTTGAACTGATGTCATACTATGCAATATAATGTACTTATCAACCTAGGTAGTGACCCACTACTGTTGGTGTGTCTGCCTGTATCTGTATGTCGACTGTGTCTGTGTGACTGCAATCACATGATCTTACAGAGTGACTTGCCATTGGATGAAACACATAGATTAGCCTATGAGAATGCACGTGATATTATTGCATGTGGATTTGACCCAACCAAGTAAGTCATTAATGTATATATATATGCACGAATAGTATTGTAACAACGCAGCAGATCAATAATATATGATTGTTAGCTATAGTATTACTCCTATGTCACTGGCACGTTGAATGCAACGAGAGCGCGCAAACCATACAGTAGCATTGACACGCACAATGCATGCAAGTCATGCTTTTCTTTTTTTCTTATTTACGGTGATACTACTGTCAATATACTTTAACTTATGGTGTCCAATGCAATTGCTACATGTTGCCGCGGCATACCATATATATGTGTGTACAGGACTTTTGTCTTCAGTGATTTGGATTACATTGGCAGCATGTACCCAGTCATACTCAAGATACAGAAGTTTGTAACGTTCAATCAAACACGCGGTATATTTGGTTTCAATGACAGCACTAACATTGGCTGCATTGCATTCCCAGCTGTACAGGTAAATCACTGTTTTTCAGTTCTGTGAAATTGAAAATTCTGTAAGACTGCAGACAGACTGTTTTCATAAGTGGCACTTTTCAAAAGTAGTAGCGGCCCACAAGTGGAGTACACTATCAAAAATTTGCATTACAGTCACTCTGCGACTATCGCTGGCAGCGTTATATGTCTCGTTTTGGTGCAGTTTGCTTAACTCGCACACAGTCTGAGCTTGCTCAAATTTGCATGTTGTTGATGTCCCATACTTTGATGTGATTTGATCCACTACAACATGATGAATGAATGACAGGCAGCACCAGCATTTCCAGCATCATTCCCAACAGTACTGAAAGGTCAAACTAAGATGCCATGCTTGATACCATGTGCTATTGATCAAGATGCATACTTCAGAATGACTAGAGATGTTGCACCAAGACTAAGGTACTGCTTTGCAACATCTTAAACTAATAAACATCAGATACTAGCGTGCTGTTCAAAGTACTGTACAACTGTTGCAAGTTTGCAGATCTTGTAGCTTACTGCGTTACAATGCAGGTATTAAGATAACTGTACCAATATGTTGTCACAGTGATTCCTTGCTATAAGTGTGTGCTAATACTGACTGCGCTGACTTTGTCATGTTGTCTATACTGTTATGTGTGTTGTATACACTGCTATTTAGGTATCATAAGCCATCATTGATACATAGTAAGTTCTTCCCAGGACTGCAAGGCCCTAAGGGCAAGATGTCATCTAGCGCTGAAAATACCGCTATATTTGTTACAGACACACCTAAGCAGATCAAAAAAAAGGTATTGACCATTATCATAATACACTTTATCGAACACACTGTTTTCTGTGGTGCTCAAGCTCTGATCATGTGTTTATACTCAACTGAACATATGTACATACAAGATTTGTCAGTTGTCACACATATTAGCAGTGATGTGTGTCATATGCTCATGCATCATACTGATAGGTGTGTGCCTATGTGCTTTTGTCTGTTTGTGCCTCGATTTGCGACATTCTACTGTGCATCAGATTCAAGGCAGTTTCAGTGGAGGTCAGGATACCAAAGAGTTACAGCTGCTGCATGGTGCTAACTTACATGTTGATGTAGCATATCAGGTACATATATACCCACAGTAACTAAGTTGCACATGACTGCATTGTAGCTTTTACAGCCACAGCCCAATGCGTTTCAAATTAAGCAGTGTAACTGTTTGATGTTTTACAATATAGCGTGCTTTGAATGCATTGTACTGCATTCGACATTGGTTGAAAGTGTGCACGCACTGCTAAGTTGTGACTAATACGTGCTTTGCTATACACGCTCCCATATTATGTTGAATATACAGTATCTGGGCTTCTTTTTAGAAGATGATGCTGAGCTAAAGCAAATAGGTGATGATTACAGTAGTGGTAAAATGCTTACTGGTGATGTTAAAGCAAAGCTAACAGCAGTACTAACCACACTTGTACAGCAGCATCAAGAGAGGCGTGCTGCTGTGACAGATGAGGTGCTGCAACAGTTTCTAGCTGTGCGACCACTTGACTTCTGAGTGTGAAACACGCCTTAGTGAACAATGCGGTACATCACAGAACAAGTATGATCAGTGGCATACAACACATCAAGGCACGCGCACGTGCACACGAAACACAAGCGTGAAGTTTTCCGCAATGCACACACACAGTTACTCAATCATGTTCAGATCGCACGAGTTTATGTTGTTTCTTGTGTTCTGCGCATGGGATGTTTGCTGGAGGTTTTGCAGCATTGATGTGCAGTAGCATAAAATTGTTGTTTGCAGTGGGTGAATGACCAATCTGAACAAATGCGCTACTCTTCGAAAGCTGTTCGATTGCGTCTATGCACAGATACCGCATATGCAGTCAGTCACCGTGTAAGATATGAGCGATATTCTGCGTCATGTGGTAAAACGCTCGTGTGGCTGTATGTTATACATACTAAGCCATCATACTCTGTTGACTACTCTGATACTACTCTTGGGTCATCAGTTATCACTTTGGCAGATGCACACAAGAGCAATGCACACGCAGGAGTATCAATGCATACTTGATATCGTGATATACAGACAAACTGTGCAAGCAGTGATGTGATCGCAGTTGCAGTGCTCATAGTTCATTGTGATTTGAGCTGCATTTTGTTCTGAAACCAGTCTACAGTGTGTGCAAGTTTGCCTACAAGCGCGCCACCTTTTTGCATAACTGCAATCCATAGGGTGTAGTTACCCAACGTTCTATACAATGATGTTATCCCAGATAGCACATTCCATACAGTACTAGCATGTGGCGCCCAACGTTCATTATGGCTTACTCTACCACGTATATTACAACCTAGCTTCTCCCAGAATCCCTGCAAT
>AXNI01006842.1:0-14089 GCA_000498555.1 Heterococcus sp. DN1 | reverse complement strand
ACAGAGCTACTGCAATCAGCAAATGATGATGCTAGTGTGCAGCTTACCGCAATGTTGTACAGCAGGCTCACTCTCTCAAAGACAAGAGAGGACTGCACGCTCTTACTGCTAGGCTTGAACGCATCAGCCCACTGGAAAGGCACATTGATCTCTTGCTCTGAGATTGGGAACAGCCCTGCCAGCCGCGACACCTGGGCATAGTAGGCTTCTACAGCCTGTCGCCCTGCTGTAGTAGCAGCTTCCACAGCGACTGCTTTCTGGCGCAGTGTCTGCAGAGTTGACAAGTCTTGCTCACGCTTCTTAGTTTCCTCAGCGCCAAACTCAGCTAGCAGGTAGCGCTTGAGAGGGGCAACTAAGTCGACTACTGCTGATTTCTTGAGCGGTATTGCTATCTGAGCAGCCATCTTATATGTTTCAAGGAGCGTTCTGATCTTCTAAGAAAGTTTGACAAACTGATCCCCAGTTCAATTTTAGGGCTTTTATCTATCTGATCGCGAATCAATTGTTAGCTCGCAGAAGACAGTTGTCGAGGAGTCAAGGCAATGTCTCGCGATGCAGAATGCCGGGTACGAAAGACCAGTTTTGAGAAGTTCACAGTTTTGCGTGACGTAATTTTCGCTTCCGCCATTGAAAGCGACGATGCTCCCTCTTGGCATGAGGAGCTCTGCGCTGTATAGTGCAGCGTTTCTTGCATTGTGTCTACAAGGTGCAGCAGGTTTTATCGCTACGAACATTTATGGGGCGACGAGCTCCCAATTTATACAGCGCAGCAGCAGCAATGCACAGACTAGCAGCTCGCAGCTGCGCATGGTACTTGCAGAAGCTCCAGCGCTGGAGAGTCTACCAGCACTTGAGAAGAAGCCAGTGCCCAGCTTTGGCGAAACTGGTGCGTAAGCAGTTTGCCAACCTTTGCTTGTCAGTAGACGCTGTCCAGCAGTGTCTAACCATAAGCACGCTTTCCTCCAATGCATTTCAGGTGGCGCCATGATAGTACTGGAAGATGCTATGCTTGTACGCGGGGACACAGAGTTGATTCGAAATATGAACTGGCAAGTGATGCCAGGTATGTGTGTGTGTTTACGCTACTGTGGCACATGCTAATGCTGTTGTCATGCATCGTTCTTGCTTTTGGTAATAGTCAACGTACGTTTGATAGATATCACCTGTAGTTGGCATGGAGCACTTCACAGAAGAGAAATACTAGCCTATAGCTGCTTTCCAGAGAGTTTCATACTGACTGCTAGTTACCATGTGTGACTGTCACCACCGCTGTGCTGTGACTCGTTCATTAGGCGAACGTGTGGGCTTAGTAGGGCAAAATGGAGCTGGCAAATCAACTTTGTTGGGGGCTATAGCAGGTGTACGCAGAGCAGAAGAGGGGCGTATGACTATTAAAAATGGCGCTAGAGTAGGTTACCTCGTACAAACTGCTGTCTCAGGCTCTGACAACACAGTGTGGCAAGAGGTATACACTGCTAGCATACTTTACAGTGGCTTACTAAGCTGGAAGCGTGTTGTGTAGCACAGCATGCACTACAGCGGTATTGCTACTGCTGCGCATGGACTCTATGAGCGCATGTTATCTGTTAGCGCTATGCCAGTAAGTACCAGTCACAGTTAAAGTATGTCTTTGCGGCCAGCAAAATCATTGTACGTGCACATGTCACTCAGTACTTGCTCTGCGCGCATACTGTTACTGCTGTTACTGCTGATGATTGAACATGTGTACAGGTGTGTAGTGAGATGCATGCAATCAATGATGCTAAGGCTGCAATGGACAGCGCAGAAGCACGTGTAGCAGCAGATGCAGATGGTAGTGACACACAGGCACTAGAGGATATGCTGAATGCTATGGCTACATTTGAGGCTGTTGGAGGCTACACACAAGACAAGACTGTTGCAGAGGTATACTACTTTCTTTTTTATATAAGTATATGTATGTATATACTTTGCACTAGTATGTCTGCATGCATGCTACAGGCGCTGCAGTCTCAACATCGTGTGCGTCGCTGCTAAGCCTATAGGCATGTGTGCAACTTGCCGCATATAAAAAACAAACAAAAAAACTGGCTGCAACCGGTCCTTCTAGAAACAGTGCTACTGATACTCAAAGTCAGGCATGCTGCAATCAAGCATTCAGGATTTTCCTCAGTCTTTGATACAAGCCGCTGATGTCCCAGTATTCTGTACCTTTCGTCTGATGCCATACATGCTATATGATAGGTGCTGAGCGGCCTTGGCTTTGATGCAGAGGACTATCACACACCATGTAGTGAGTTTAGTGGAGGGTGGCAGATGCGTATTGCGCTCAGCAGAATGCTGCTGTCAGACTCTGAGCTGCTGCTACTAGACGAACCTGTAAGTACTACACCAAAAAAAATTTTAAAAAAATTAAAAAAAAAGTAGTGATTGTCTTATTATTGTACAGCCCGACATACACATTGAAAGCTGCACGTCTCTGCTACTGTTGCAGAGTCTGTATTCACTACATTGAACTCTTACTGCTCTTACTGTATGCAAGGCCACAAGTTGCCTGGTCTGCTCTGCTGTAAGATGCAGCACCAGTACTTCACTAATGCTTGTCCAATTCTGCAAATGATTGCTGCGTTGTATGAATATTATACATCAGACGAATCATCTGGACAGTGCAGCCAAGAAGTGGTTAGGCAAGTATGTGTCTACATACGAAGGCACAGTTGTTACAGTTAGTCATGATGAACCATTTTTAGAAGCACTGAGGTGCACTAGCATTGCTGAGGTTGCTAACTGCAAACTGGAGATCTTCAAGGTGCGTCTCACATCACCACTATCACTACGCTGCAGCTGTTAGAATCATGATTCTTAACGTAGTGAAACATGCTAAACACGATGCCTTGAGCAGCTAGCTTTCCTTAACCATCGACGTAGACTGCTGTGCTGCATAGCAGCATTAGCATTACTGCAATAGTGAGTTCTGGGGTACACTTCAGGTTGACTGTGCAGAGTGTGCGCTGATGCTGTGTTCAGCAAATGCTGCTTGTATCTATTTCAGCTTTCTAGCACCAGCGCTCACATCATCATTATATACGCCAACTGACACGCGTGTCTAATCGTATGTGTATTGATCATCCAGGGCTGCACATATGAGCGATATCTGTTTGAGCGCGAGGAGAGAGTGCGATTAGCATTAGCACAGTGGGAGCGTGAACAGGAAGAAATGGCTAGACTACAGAGTACTATTGATAGATTTGGTGCTAAAACGATGGGAGCTAAGATGGCACAAGATAGGTATGTACTTCAAATCTTACTTCAACTAGTTACAGTTAAAGTCAAGTATACACATTTTTATTACAAGTAGTTATGGCTGTGCATTTAAGCATGCAGCTGGACTACATGTAGGCCTGTGATTCCATGTGCAGGCGATGCATTGATAGTATCTACTGCTGGTAGTGCTGCTGCTACTCGTGAGTGCTGTTGGTTGCAGCAGCGATAGTGATCGTATCTTTTGCTGATACTACATATAAGTTCAATTCTTGTTACTGCATATCGTTGACGTGCAAAACTGCTGCCACTGCTACTGCTGTCTGTTTTCAATGATGATATGCAATGATCAGGCAGAAGAAGCTCGATAAGATAGTAGCGAAGGCAGTAGAGGACCCAACTGAGCTCAAACGAAAGGTGTAACAACAACTACTCTTGCAGTTCTATTGTGCAGTAAGAGCACACTTCCTATGAAACTTCTAAGTAGGGCTCTATGTGCATGCTGCATGGTGCATGGTGCATGCTTAGTGATAGATACTTGTCCTGCGCGCACACTGCAGAGGCGCTGACGCAATCGCTTAACATTGTGTAGCTCAACTCATGTGCTGTTGACTTGTTGTTTTGATGATCACTTGAAATTCGTATGATGAATAGGTGATGAAAGCACGTATGAGGCTGCCACCCCCTCCTCCCTGCCACACAGTACAGATAGTACTAGAGGGTGCTGCCTATGGCTGGGGTGATGCTGATGAGCCACCTACTGTTGCTGGTGTTGATCTTGAGCTTGTCAAAGGGCAGAGGCTTGTACTCATTGGACCAAACGGCGCAGGTAAGCCTTACTGCAGTGCTTAAGTGCTTAACTTCAACGATTCAAAAATACATTTAGGCAACGGTCTAAAAGCATTTGTTGTGTTTCGTAACGATTATATCTTGGGCAATGATTGTTAATGTCTTTGAGAAGTTGAACTGCAAAGCAGCATTTTGTGTTGGGTGTAAGTAACAGTAATAGGTTGAGTGCTGACTGTCAAAGTGTTGCTTAGCGGTAGCAAGGCCACTGTTGCAGTGTAGACAACGACCCTGCCGCATTTGATGACACGCTAGTGCTGATGACTGATGGTGTGTTTTGTTAATACAACAACAACAACAACAATTGTTTTGTCAATACAACAACAACAACAACAATAACATCATCAGGCAAGAGTACAACACTAAGAGCCATAGCTGGCATGCTGCCACTGAAGGCAGGCACTAGACAGACTGGTGATGGCTTGAATATGGGCATTTTTACACAAGATCTGGCACAAGGTAACACTTTCACAATACATACCACTGATAGTACTATAAGACCTGTAATACTGTTAGTTATGCGTGCACACACACACACCTCTTTCTTGACTGGTAGCAGCTTTGCTATATGCCTCATGCAAGCATCTAGCAAGCTGCAGGTAGTATGCAAAGGCCACGTGCTTGTATCTATAGATTGTGTACCGCTAAATCGGTTCTGCTTGTTACAATGCGCACATGTGCTATGTGCTATGTCTACAGACTTGCCGCAGGACGCTATTGCACTGGATCATGTATTGAGTGTTGTACGAGAGTACGACAGCACTATCACTGATGAGCAGGTGTACACCGTTACTTATGCTACAATTTACAGTCATATCTATAATGGACACACTCTGCCCAGCGCCTCTGTACGAGTGCCTACGCGCAATGCTGTCGTACGAGGCGATGTGTACTAAACGTAGCTGTCGTAATAGCAGTGGTGCCTCATCGTTCTGTTCGCTGCATACAAATGCAATCTGAACTTCCGCTGCCATTAGGGAGCTCAGTTTTTTCTTTGTTTCATGTACTCATGTGCACTGACGCTGGCGTTTCACTGATGCACCATATTGGCTGTGTTCCCACGCTGAACAGGTGCGTAAGATCATGGGTGGACTAGGTTTAACAGGGCCTAAAGCACTACGCCAGATCTCTTGGCTATCTGGTAAGCAGCACTAGTTTTGCATTCACTAAATGCGCAGTAGTACCGTATATAAGACAAAAACACATTATACTCAACTTCAGTGTCACTCCATACGTAAGCATGCTTAGTACACATTGCAAGCCTGTGGCATCAATAGCTCATGAGCTGTTAGTGGCAAGACTGTATCATAGCTGTTGCTGATTTACGCAGGCTGCGTTGCGCTGACATCTTGCGTGATATGACTGACTGTTTGATGACTGCAGGTGGCGAGAAAGCACGTGTAGCATTATCAATATTTGTGCTAGTACCACACAATCTGCTCATTCTAGATGAGGTGAGTCGCTTAACACATGACGCATAGTGCACTAGCATGTTATAGTTCTCTACTATGATGTACTCTATACCTACATACTAGTCGTACGTGCTTTCATATGCCATTGGTAATATAGAGACGCAGCAGTGAGCTGCACATACTGCTGCATCGCTGAGATTGTTTCACTGTATGCACTCTAGTTTACCTTTCAAGTCGCTATACTATTACTGGTTGTATGCGTGTTGTGTCACTTGCTCTTGGTGTCCTGCGTTCACAGCTACTGCACACTAACGCATCATTAACAATACTTTTTCGTTACCAATTATATGTGTCATAACAGCCTAGCAACCACTTGGATACTGAGACACTAGACACACTAGTAGATGCTATCAAAGGCTGGCCAGGGACTGTGGTTGTAGTCAGTCACAACAGAGCATTCGTAGAGAGCATTGATCCTACACACACTGGTGTTGTCAAGGTGCGTAAAAACTTTTAACTATACAAGTATACTGCATACTACGATTCAAGCGTGCACAGCACCGCTACAACTCCAGCAGTCATAAGCAACACCTGGCCTGCGTAATAAGGGCCCGTCTACTGCAGCACGACTGCAGAGAACAATAGTGTACAAATTTTGCTCAGAGCCTATGTGCGCATGTATAAACTATCACCAGCGGCAGCTGACAGCGTCTATGCACTTGCTACTGCGCTGTTGTGCAATGCACAACATACACTGCAAACGCTATCACTGCTGGATACACACAAATACAGGACGGCGGCATGCAGTACCACAACAGAGCCCCTATGCCGGGTGACTGGCAGTGGGATGAAGATGAGAGTGACTCGTCAATTAGAGATATTAAGAATACTGATACTAGCAGTAGTAATAGCAGTAGTAGCAAAAAGAAGGGCAACAGCAGCAAGAAGAGCAAAAAGAAGCAGAAATAGATGATGATGTTCAAGTTGTTGTGGTTTGAGTCTTCAACTGGTTGCACTTGCTGCAATTAAAGTGTATACAAAGAGCTCAGCAGCTGTCTCTGTTGAACAGTTTTGAGTTCGCAAGGCTTGCGAGTGCGTTTCATTTAGCAAAATGTATGATATCAGTTTCACCACTACTACTACTACGTCATAAAAGCCTCTTATCGTTTGTACCCTGATACGTGTGCTGTCAGTATCTAATTATACCCACAACACGTTTAAGTAAGATCAAGTTACTGTGCCAGCTGTCGTGGCAGCAGCTTAATAAATCTGTCGGTACAGCTCAACGGGTCACATGAAGTTAAAGCTTACTGTGATAACGCCAGCATGCTACTGTTGAAAAGTGCAACTACTTGCAGCAGCAGCAGCATGCACAAGGCTTCTTCTTTGCTTGTCGCTTTCGTCGAGTAGGGCCTGCTAAGACTACTGATGCATCCACTAGCTCAACTCCTAAGACATCTTGAACGTAGCGTGCCTCCTGCTCATAGCACACAGTGATTATGCAAAGAGTGTCAGTGCATACTTAAGCTGCTTGCGGTAGCTGATTACGACTGCGCAAGAACAAGATGTGCAGCCTTGAGCCTTGATTCACAGAACAACAGACAAGGCAATGCGCTGCACGAACGTAGAGCAAGTGCTACAGCAGCATCAGTCAGTGTCCGGCCAGCACTTTGCGCAATGGTGTACACTTGGTATACTGTCTATCACCTGAATGACTGCGCAAGGCTGACACCAGACATGCAGACAAAAGTTGCTGCAGCAGCGCTTCTGATGAGTAGTGCCTTGCAGCTCTTGTATTTGGTCTCGTAGTGCAGCAGTGAGGGTAGCTGTTGAGCCAAAGCACTTTCTCATGATGTATAGTGTACTCCACCAACCAGGACTGCTAGAGGCTGCACTGGAGAGATTAGGGTACAGCACTTGCGCCATACGCCCATACAACACGCAGGGGCACATGCACGCATAGATACAGAGGTTGCGGTCCTCGCAGCATCCACACAGCCGGCCTGCCGAAACCAAGCAGCGCATGTATATTAGCGCTTATATCCAAAAGCGTAGGCAGCTGAAACATGTTGAGGATCGTCGTGACTTACTGTTGAACTTGGTCTTGTCTAGCGCTGGCGCCTCATCTGGTGCTGTTCGGACTGAGTTAGGCTCTGGTGAGACAGGCTGCGTGCTTACAATAGATGTTCTCTGGGCTGGCGCCAGAGGGTGAGGCTGACCAAATGGTTCATACAGGTCTGGCGCGCGTACTGGTGCTGCCAGCGTTAGAAGAGGCTGCTGCTGCACAACGTAGGCCTCTGCAATTGGCAATGGCACTGCTGTCTCTACGTATGCATGCGCTTCAGGTACTACTCCAGGCTTCATTGCAGATAATCTTCAACCCAGTTTCATGTAGCCTGCTCGCTACTTTCTGACGACAAAGTTACTTCAGGATTTTAAGTGAAAAGAAGTAACGCAACTTGCTGCACAAGCAGCAAGCCAAAAACGAGCGTTACAGAAATGGCGTTATAAGTGGCGCGTTTCCAGGCCTGAGGCCACAATCCTGCAAGCATGGCGGACGAAGCAAAGGTGAGCAGCTGAATATACTGATCGAAATGTATGTATCATCTTCAGCATTGCTGAATTTATCGCATGATTGACCTGTAAAACAGGATTCAAAAATCAGCAAAGGAGCTGCGAAGAAAGCTGCGAAGCTTGACAAAAAGGCTGCTCTAAAGGCAGGTGCATCAGCTCCAGCATCGTCTTCATCTGCTGCAGCTGTAGCACCATCTAATGAGCTCTGTCTCTGGGCAGAGTCTGAGACCGATGCGCTCAAAGTGCTCGCATCAGCAGCCATACACAGCGCAGCAGCAGTGCAGCCAGCAGCTAGCAACGCTGCAGCAGGCCTGAGCTTTGGCAGCACTTGCACTCTCAGCAAGGGCAGCGCTATCGTCTTTGGCGCCAGTGCTGCTTGTCGATACTTCGCCTACGCTGCACCAGCAAGCACTAATGCACCAGGCACTTTAGCGATTGACAGCGCTATCGAGTGGGCAGACAGCTGCAGTAGTGGAGCAGACTTGCTGACTGGCTTGGAAGCTCGGTTGTCGTCATCTGGAGGTTCCCACATTGCAGGGGTGAGTGCAGGAACAGAGTGTCATTGTGTTAGTGCTCATGTTTTCAATTGCCGAGAGTATTTGTACAGCACATCAATCCTGTATCTCCTACTTGACTTGGTACATGTTTAACCACTGGTATAATTTTTTGCAGTGAATTAGTTGGTCAAACTAACGCACTACCATCGTGTGCAACTTTTACAGGCAGCGCTGTCGATAGCAGATGCAGTAGTGGCACCAGCAGCAGCAGCAGCGCTAGCAGCAGCTGGCGATGATGCTGCAGCGCAGTACCCACTGTCAGTTGCGTACACAAAGAGCACACTAGCACTGCCACAGTTTGTGCAGGCTGCAGAGCAAGCTAAGGCACTGGTGCAGCAGTGCAGCAGTGGCAGTAATGCTAGTCATAGCAGCGGTAGCAGTAGTGGTAATAGCAACACAGCTGCTGATGACGATGCAAGTGCAGAGGGGCTAGGGCTGTTTGGCAGCATCAAGAAGCTGTTCACTGCTGCTATCAAGCGAGCGTACCCTCAGGTGCACTAGTGAACCACTCTCGTATATACTAATCAGTAATCTAGTTTTTCCGTAAGCATGCTTGACTAGTCTAGCATACATCTCACATCGTTGTTCATGAGATGCAGCAAAGGTGTCTGAAAAAGTAGACTCAAGGTTGTGGATGTCAGCTATAGTATCAGTGTGCATGTTGCATCATCAGTGCTCTAAGATTAGCAGCACGACAACTCGCACTAAACGTAGCATCTACAAGTATACATTCACTCAGGCTTACTGAATCTCACAGAGCACAACTACATCATGCACACACTACCATACACTACTACTACTGCATCACTACACAGCTAGGAGACGTAGAGGCCATCATCACACGCTGCGCTAACTACAAGCATGGCGACTTCCAGTGCAACAGCCCTATGTCACTGTACCCACTGCTGCGAGACAGCACAGCCAGCCCTCGTGCAGTAGCAACTGCTATTATGGCAGCACTGCCACAGAGTAAGCTGATAGAAGGGGTCACACTGAGCGGCGCTGGCTTCATGAATGTGCGCCTACGCCCTGCTTTTCTGAGCAGTGCTGTGCATGCACAGATTCAGAGTGGGCCGCAGCCTCCTCCTCTGAGCAAGAAGCTCAAGATTGCTGTTGACTTCAGCAGTCCTAACATTGCCAAGGAGATGCATGTAGGGCACCTGAGGAGCACTATCATTGGTGATACTATCAGTAGGATACTGGAGTTCTGCGGGCATGATGTGCTGAGGATTAACCATGTAGGGGATTGGGGCACACAGTTTGGTATGCTGATTAACCACATGAAGACTGCCTACCCTAACTTTCTGTCTGACCCACCTAGCATCACTGACCTGACAACCTTCTACAAGGTGAGCAAGCAGTATCAAACACAACTGCTGCTGCTGTTATTGCTGTTATTGCTGTTACTGCTGTGCTGCGTAGTAGTGCAGCACTACTACTGCTTAAAAGTGCAAGACACTGCGAGCGCCTTTTACGTTTAGCAATCCCTAGCTGTGCAACCGCTAGCTACTGCTGTGCTGCTCAGTAGTGCGACGTCACACACGTACATGACGTGCGTGTGCCGTGCTGCGCACGTGAATCGTTTGGCATTGTGTTAGCGGCATTGTGTTAGCAGCATACAGTCACAGCATTGTGCGGTGCTGTTTGCGGTAGTCAGTAGCGCAATACATTACAGTACTGCGCAGTTGCATAGTATGCATTAGGCACGCAGCTAACGTAGTGCTGATCTTGTTTGGTGTTGGCTATTGAAATTACACAAAAACAGGAAGCCAAAGCAGCTTTTGATGATTCAGATGAGTTCAAAGATGTTAGTAGAAAGACAGTTGTAGCACTACAGAGCGGTGATGAAGAGTGCCTTAAAGTATGGCAGCTACTGTGTCACATTAGCAGGACTGAGTTTCAAAAGGTACTACTACACACTACAAGTTATACAATTAGTACTCTGTTGCACGTGAGTGTATGATAGGGTTGTTTGCGTGCATACAGTGTGTGCATGCGCACAGTGACAGGCTTGAAGTGCTACATTCAACTTTGCAAAACTTAGCATCACTGCACACCAGTAGCGCTGTAGACGCACTGTTTACCCTCCTCCTATGCTGCATGCTACTGCTGTGGTGTGTTGTTGTGACCAAATCATCAGGTGTATGACAGGCTGAACGTTGAGCTAACAGAGTGTGGCGAGTCATTCTACAACAAGATGATACCTGGCACTCTTGATGAAATGGACAAAGCTGGTATACTTAAGGTACACAACACTCTATATTAGCATGCTATGCACATGTACTTGTGCTGGTAGTGGTCCAAAGTTTACTCCATAGTATACTACTATCAGTTGCTTGCCTACTACTGCAGCCATGTTGTTGACTGAAGCGCATCATAGTGTCCATCGGCTTGCTACTCAAGCTAAAGCTGCAGCAGATGCAGCAGCAACAGCAGCAGCAGCAGCAGCAGCAGCAGCAGCAGTGGCCATGATTGCTCTCGACAGCTCATGCGAACCACAGCAGTACAGCACTCACGCCTGCATACATTCGTACCATGTGTACACTATGACTATGACAATGCTGTAGGTGCAAGATGGAGCAACAGTGTGTATGTTAGAGAGCTTCACTTACCCACTGATAGTCAAGAAGAGTGATGGTGGCTATGGTTATGATAGTACTGACTGTACTGCTGTTAACTACAGAATCAATGAGCTCAAGTGTGACTGGGTCATCTATGTTACTGACAGTGGACAGTCATCACACTTTGACATGGTGTTCAAGGTACGCAGTAGTAGACTGTTTTCATTTACATGTTGCTGTTAAGCACAGTGCTGCAGCAATGTTACTGCCTGTTTGCTGTGGGTGCTGTGCATGCGGTAGTTCATATTGCAATAGCTGCCACACATACATACATACATACAAGAGCATATAGCTGGCAGATAAAGTTGCGCTGTTGTTGCTAGCATTGACTTGCCGCTGTTCCTATTGCGCTACATTGCACAATCACAGGCAGCTAAGGCTACAGGCTGGCTTACAGAGGGTAGTAACAGGCTAGAGCATGTAGGATTTGGTGTTGTGCAGGGTGATGATGGTAAGAAGTTCAAAACACGTGCTGGTACTTCAGTAAGATTGGTGAGTCACCCTTACAGTAACTGCAAGAATTTGTGGAATGCATGCTGCAATATACTGCACGCAGTAGTAGCTTACACTGCTGATGCGTGCAGGAGTGTGCTTTCGTCTAACTGAATGCTAGGACATATACACTACGAGTATGTGATTGACTTGCAGTATATATAGTACAACTGACCTATACTATGTCAGCAGCACTGATGTTCAGGCACGTAGCTCAGACGCGTTCAAGTTTGCGCCCGTACACTAGTGCATCAGTATGCACATGTGCGGTGTATGGCAAGTCCGTTATTGGCAGCCCATGCCTGTGAGCTTTGTGGAGTTATGCACTGCTGCATGAATTTCACTTGTACACACAGATAACACTCATCAGCATGCTGGTGGTATTGCTGTCTGTGAGCACTACCAAAGAACCATCAGACCTTAACAGTGTATGCTTGCTGCACTGTACTTTGTGTACTGTTTTGTTTCATACAGGTGGACTTGCTCGATGAAGCAGTGAAGCGTATGCATGCATCTCTGACAGAGCGTGTAGCAAGTGGCAAGTCACCTCTATCACCTGAAGACATTGATCATGGTACGTGCTGTTATGCTAATGCTATGCCCATACATGCGTGTATACTAATGTGTTTACAATGAGCAGCACTAGCAGCATGACACTACACCAAGATTGCTTTGTAATGCGTTTGTTATCACGTTGTAAACCTAAGCGCACCTGTGTTAGAGTCTCTACAAACTGTCTAGTATTTTAACATGCAGTGGAAGCGCACCTACACGTTGTAACACCTCTCTATTGCTATAATGTCAACGCACACACGCACAAAATCCGATTGCTTCACACACTCTACAGCTGCTGCAGCAATAGGGTACGGAGCAGTGAAGTACTTTGACCTACGACAGCACCCAGCCTCAGCCTACATGTTCAGCTATGACAGGATGCTAGACACACGTGGCAACACTGCTGTCTATCTGCAGTTTGCTCATGCGAGGCTGTGCAGTATACTGCGAAAAGCTCAGGCCGAGGAGGGGGTAGACCTTGAAGCATTGAAAGCTTCTGACACACCTGTCACGCTGCAGCACGACAGTGAGAGGGCTCTGGCCTTTGAGCTCATGCAGGTGAGCAGCAGTCACTCTGTTAACTATCGACTCTATGTACATGTTGTGTCAGCAGTAACTCAGTTTAGCTTTCTTTGTGAAAGCTTGGTGTCAGCTACAGTGCAGCGTACATAGTGATCAATGGTACGCACACCATTTGAGTGTATGTATACAGACACTACCAGATTGTGTCATGCACAGCACAGCAGCGTCGTTCAGGCCAAATATGCTATCAGTGGTAACACTCGTTAGTAGCTATGAGCATTTATCGTAGTACATAACTGCCACTGACACATTCTTTACAATTCTCTATTGAATCTCTTGTTCAATCCTACAACACGTACAACTACAGTTTACTGATGTACTGCAGGACTTCATGAAGGATCTCATGCCAAACAGGCTGTGTGACTACCTCTACGCACTGGCCATCAAGTTCACTGACTTTGTGACACAGTGCCACGTGCTTAAAAGTGCAGAGAGGGATAGCAGGCTGCTACTGTGTGAAGCTACAGGCGTTACTATGCGACAGACTATGCAGCTGCTCGGCTTGACGCCGCTGCATCAGATCTAAGCTGTTGTAGTTTGAAGTGGTGAATGCTCAGTTCGCAAACTTCAAACAGCAGTAGGACACTCTCTCACAGTGAGGAGTGTTCATCGCAGTCGTGCGAGAGTGTTTCTCAGCGGACATGAATGTGTCAGTATTGATTGATGGCTCAGAGAGAGAGAGAGAGAAAGACAAGTGCACGCATGCACAACACAGTGTTTGTCTTGCAGGGGTATCAACGCTTGAAAATACAGACATTTTCACACGATTTCCGTTACGAAAAAGTGAACGTTTTCTTCGATTGTGCATCACTCATCACTCACACACTTCGCTTTCGCACAAGGCTCACGTGGTGTTTTCATCGAGCAAGCCCTTGCAACTTAGCGTCGCTCTCCTCTCACAACTAGTTGGCTTCAACTTTCATCAACAAGCAAAGCAGCTCAACATGTTCAAGACCGTGATCACCCTGCTGGCTCTCTTCATGATTTCTGTTGGCGTGCTAGGCGCTGACACCAGAGGTGACTACAGCTGCTGGCTTCTGCTTTCTGAAGCTGCATTGCGCATGCTCACAACTTGTATGAGCGCATGACTCTTACATTGATGTCAACTTGTAACATGATCACTCACTTCCATCGTGCATGATCACGATGTTCATTTGTTATCGATGCGAAGTCAAAGGATCTGACTGTCGATGCTTTCTTACGTTGATGT
>AXNI01006824.1:0-17738 GCA_000498555.1 Heterococcus sp. DN1 | reverse complement strand
AGCTTTTGTTGCTGTGATCTGAGCTTATCGAGCACGCCAGTACAAACGAAGCTGCTCATACAGGACCATACACGCATAACACACAGTACGCACAACAGTGCATGAGGAAGGTATATACCAAGCAAACACATCAGAGTATGCCATATATAAATGTGTGCTACTGCAGTGTCATTACGCAAGTGTACACGAGCCCTCGCGCATCATCAAGACCGTCATTCTCTTGAAACAAATCAGTGTACTGCACTGGTGCCAAGTGCTGCAGCTTGAAGTTAAACTCTTCGCTAGTCGCCAGTTCAAAGAACTTCAAATCTAATTCTGTTTTATGAGGGTCATGATGCCCCCATGTAACGTAGACTGAACCAGTTTGTGCGAGCGCAGCTTTGCATGACTGCAACAGCTTCCTGTGCTCCGATCTGTGTACATGTGGCAAGCAATTGTGTACAATACATAGTAGCAGTAGTGCTGAGTGTCAGCATCAACAATTTTGTGCGTAGTGTGTATTGTATGATGGTGCTAGTGCTGCTGCTGTTGGCGTTGGCACTGTGGCAAGCACAGCTACTACCGCTGCTAAATCATGTACTTCGCACGCAGATAATGCGTCACACAGATCCTACACTGCAGACACAATGCACACCTTCACGTATGTGCGGTGCTACGCCATACTGCTGCCACAGTGCTGTGTATGAGGCTATTTAAGCTGGTGGCGTACCTATTGAACAGTAGGTCTGCTAGCAAGATGTAGTCAAACTTCAATTCAGCATTCGAATTTGGCGCTTCACTATCTGCAAGTAGTTGAAGTAGTGGTTCGACAGTGTTACCCCATACATAGGGTGCTGCTATCATGCTGTTGCTTTGTACATGCTCACTCAAACTGGCGATGTTTAGCTGTATTGCTTCAATCAGCGACTGATCAGCTGCAGTGCCATAATCTGTCAAAACGATGTAGATACACGTAGGCATTTGCACTTTTAGCGTGCTGTTATGATAACTACAATGTTGCAGGCTTATTGAAGCATGACAGTACTGCAAAATTATATGCATAATCTCGTTCAAAACTGCAGCAGTATCAATCAGTTGCTTCAACCAAGTACCTGTTATGACAACTTTTCTCGCGCCGCGTAGACCTGAGCGATACAGTGCAAAAGCATCGTGCAAGGCACACAGACATGAGCTAAAATGTCAGTGCAAACACTTCCGTGTGATATCAAAACACTGTTCCTAAAGCATGCGCATGTGCACATGAGCTCTGCTCTTAGCAGTGTGCGCGTAACTTTGCTGCATAATTGGCTTATCAAAGCATCTGTTGCACACCAACAAGGCCAAAAGTACTGCCAACACCACGTATACGTACGTTGTATTCATCAAGTACCTGCAATGAGGCCTGGTAGGCCAGCACCAGCACCCAGTTCGAGAACGGTCTTGCCTGCCAGCTGCACTGCACCACTGTCAAACATCTCAGCCAAGCGTATGCTGTCTTTCCAGCATTGCAGAAGCGCCATCAACAAGGTAGCACAGGTTAAAGATCAGGTTGAGCGTCAGCACTCTCTACACATGTGTTAAATTAAAGTGTTCACGCTACATTTGAGTACCTTGCGTTCCACAGCAAGTGGCCCCACAAGCTGTGCCTGCTCGACACTAGTCGTAATGTAAGGGTTCGCGGTGTGACGCCTTCTGGTGCTTGCTTTCGCGTGTAGGAGGTCGTCGCGAGCGTGTGTTCTGATTCTGCAGCAGCCTCGCTGTCGCTGTCACTATCGCTGCCTAGCAAGCCTGCCAAGCCGTCTCTCTCACCATCTGATCCGTCTTGTGCTGCAGACATCCCAAGCCTGCGCAGTGCAGCAGAAAAATGAACATTATGCATGATCGTAGCATCAAGATTTGCCAAATGTTATCGTGCAGCATCGAATGTGAATATGCACGGAGTTCAACATGCAGGAAGGGTAGCAGCATCACCTTGGCACGCGCCAAAATGGAGGCGAGTCAACAAAAAAAAGTCCAGTTTTTCGCGTAAACTTGGTTCTCTGTGTCTGCGCGATGTGAGTTCTCTGGATATCAGGTGCTCACACACTCTTAAAATCAACGCAATTACACAACCACTGTAAATGATGAAGATCGCTGCTCAGGCTGTTGCTGTCCTCTGCGTTGCTGCTTTGAGCGTCGCGACCAATGCCCTAGGCGTCCCAAGTAAGTGTTCCTCGCACATCTCCACATACTACATTGAGAACTGCGCTGTTTTTCTGTTTTGCAGACCGCACGCTCTACAAAGCGAGCGCGATGTAATATAGCAGAAGACATCTTGCCTCATCAAGTCTGATTGTCTTCGTTCCGGTGCATTTGTATCTTATGTCTGCATTCGCATCTTCCTTTGACTACCAATCACCAGGCATGTTCGGCGATGATGCCGAGTTCGCAGGATTATCGAACGCTGTAGACACCAATGGCAAGCCAAACAAAGACGGCTGGATAGTCTCCCAGAATGCTGGCAGTAATGTTGATGGCCAAGCATGGAACTGGAATCCTCCTGCTGTGTCTAAAGTTGATCGAGATGCCACACACACTAACTGGGATTCCGATGGCAACAAGCTTGATGGTTTAGGTGCTGTGGGAGGCGCTGTTGGTGTAAATGGTGGTGCAGTGGTGGATAATAATGTCGTTGGTGGTGACGACTGGTTCGTACGTTAAGGTACTACTTTAGTAAGAAGTTGCTGAATGATTGCATATGTACGCTCCAATTAGCTTTCAAACTTTATATACAAGCCTTTCACTCAATCTTGATTTGCTGCTTCCGCACAACAGGTTTGACGACGAGTTCCGTGGTCTCCTCGAAGACAGAGGTTGCGTTCTATTGTGCAATGTAGTACCCCGTAGTGTCTCATCGAATGTTGGAAAAGTGTGCTGAGAGCGTTGAGATGCAAAGCACAAAAGCGACACACTAAGCACTGTACATATCAACACAGCTGTACGGCTGCCACATAATGAATGTACATATATACCACACTTATAACCTACACACGACTTGCGCATGTTTGTGTTGTTGCTTGCTCTTGCTTGTCTGTCTGCAATATTGCTGAGCAAAATACGCTTGTTCTGAACAATGCTGATACGCGTGCGATTCGCAGTCGCAATATGACAAGGCAGAAAAGAAGAGTCAGCAGGGCTTGTATGTGTATATGGGTGTATTCACAGCTGTATGTATAAGCGCGACAACACATTGAGCTGTGATCTACCACGAAGAGAAGTTGCCAAAGCTGCTGCTGCCGCTCTTGAGCTTAGCTTTCGTTTTTTCAGATGCTTCAGATGCACCAGCAGCTAGCGATGCAGCTAAGCTCTCACTTGCACTGTTATCAACAACTGCACTATTGCTACTGCTATTGCTCTTATTAGCTTTCATCAAGCTGGCTTCAAGCTTTGGCAATGTGATGCTGCCACTTGCAACACCAATGTATTTGCCAATGCCGCTAGCAGTACGACTATTATTACTAGCCATTTCTGGTGTTGGATTGCTAGCCCACCCTATTCTAAGCCCCTGGTTGTTATCGCTTGCACTGCTAGCAGCAGCAGCAGTTGCAGCAGTAGCAGCAGTACTGGATGCTGTTGTTTTACGAGCTTTTGCACTAGCTGCTGCAGCTGCTGCTGCTATTGCTTCACGTGCTGCTATCTTCTCAACTAGATCTGCTTCGAGTGCAGCCTGTTTGCATTGAACACAGTGCAGTTGTATACATGTAGCATGAGCACAGCGGAGTATCGGCAATTAGTAAACCACTGAATTATTGATAGCGCGCATAGCATATAGATGTGGCATACAGTATACACCAGTGATAGTGTAGCCTATCTCAAGCAATGTAGACTAGATCTGCTTATAGCGTACACAGACTGCTCTGAAAGGTTGCACAACCCATTACATGCAACATAAGCTTGCCGCAGTGAGCGATTCTAAACAAAGCATTCTCTGCGCAGATGACTTCAAAACATCATGCAGATAGCAGCGAAAATAGTAGTAAAACTGCAGCATTTTCATGAAACTCACCTCCATTTCATCGATAGGGTTCTGCAGCACGACAGCTCTAACGAGTGTCACATCTCTGCTAGGCTTGTCCTGCTTGTCAGTAGCTATAGCTTCAATAGCACTGAGTGCAGCATTGCCACCAACCATAGCACCAAACACAGAGTGCTTCTTAT
Organism: Heterococcus sp. DN1; assembly: GCA_000498555.1. NCBI lineage: Eukaryota > Xanthophyceae > Tribonematales > Heteropediaceae > Heterococcus > Heterococcus sp. DN1. The sequence goes on along the minus strand of AXNI01006824.1, from coordinate 13,562 downwards.
CGAGATGTTTGCAACTGCTGTATGTGATGTAGAACTGAGACCCTACAGTATGAGGTCCGCTGTTTGCCATTGCTAAGACCCCCCTCTTGTCGTGACTCTGTTGTGTGTATGCATATGAGAGCGTGCACATATCTGTGTAGGTCAGACTGTGTGTACAGTAGTAGCGCAGTGCATGTAGCACAAATTGACTGTGGTGTCAAATGCTGTGGCATACGATTCAGGTATAGCAAACGGCTATAATGCTACCGCATGCGCACAGCGTGAGTGCAGGTTGCTGCATGTTGCCTCTCTTAACACTGCACTGTGCACAGAGTGCGCACAAGCAGTGACAGCAGATGCACCACATCAAACTACCAGTACGACAAGTGCGCAAGCAGTATCGTCATAGTAGCTGCAAGGCTGTGCACACTCAGTGCATGCTAGAACAGCTTCATGACAGCTATACACTCACACATATACTCGCAAAAAAGCACCTGACCATTTGACACAGCGCTTGCACTGGAACATGTTAACGAGATGTAAAAAGAATGCTCACAACTGTTATTGCAAACAGCAACAATCAATCACTGTGACGTTGCAGTTCAATCATAGCGTTACACTTCTTACCAGTCTCTCATCAAATTCATCACGAATTTTCCCGCCAAAGAACGATTCCCCTCCTCTACCTGTTCCATCCGGGTCTCCACCTTGTAACATGAAGTTGGCAATACTGCAATACATTCAAGCAATACAACAACAATAGGGTGACTATCAGTTCTAAAACAGTACATTAAGCTTCCTGTAGTGATGCACATGTTTACAGCGTGTAATTGTACTACATGTGTGCGCGCGCAGATGTATGAGTATCAAATGTACGAGTATGTACATGATCGTACGCAGAACCGCGCGTGTACGTAACAGAAGATGTACTTAGTACTACTATCACAATCATCTAAACATACTATAAGCGCCAGCAGTTGTACATGCGTTAACAGCAGAAAGGGTACTGCAGTGTATGTTGCATGCATGGATACCTGCGATGAAAGATAGTGCCATCGTAGTAGCCTTTAGCACACAGCCCAATGAAGTTCTCAGCTGTTCTAGGCACCATGTCACAGTGTATCTCAAGATTGATGTTACCATATGTAGTCTGAAGCTGTACATAGCCTTTCTTTTTCAGTGCTCTCAATCGTGTATAGCGTGCTCTGTCTATCTCCTCCACTGTTGCTACGCGGTGTGTGTTTGCTGTAGACACCTGCATACATGAGCAATATCACACATGTACAAGACTTGCAGTCAGCATAACTCAAGGATACACAAGGCTGTGGTGCTTGCACTGCTCACAGTAAATAGCTTCTTATAGATGATGCAGATGATTACACTTATGTTTCGATGTCTATCGCTAGCACAGTGCTTCACATAACCAGTGGCATCACATCTCAATTGAGCAAACTCAACTCACATAGGGGATCATACTGCTACTACTATTGCTACCATGTACATGTATGACAATCATATGCAGCATACCTCATGTGCAGAGGAAGTGAAGGACCCAGCAGCAGCGTTTGTAGAAACATCCACTCCTGCAACTAGATCTTTCAGAAGAACTTTCTTCCAGGAACGTTTCCAGATCGGTTCTCCCTGTTCCCTTCCTTTTTCATCACGTAAACGATCTTCTTCAAGTGCTTCAGCTTCCTTTGCGGACCGTTCTTCAGTGTCACGTTTCCGCTTCTCGCCAATCTCTTTGAAGATCTACAGATGTGTATTTGTAGAGCCGGAGCAGAATTGGCAATAGCGGCATAGCGATAGCAGCATAAGTGTTGGCTGTATATAGCAGTAGGCTACATAGCAAGCAGTTGTACTGGCATCGTCATGTCACTTGTATACTGCAGGACTGCGATCGCACTATAAGCATTAGCAGCCTCATCAAAATGACAATATGCTAGTCACCACACTTCAAAGACTGCTATATATGGTCAAACATTTACATCATGAGTATAGTGTGTGCAGACAATGCAGTACATGTAGCGTGCCTGTTGAGTAGTAGCACTCTGTCTGATGTTAGATGTATGTGTAGCTTCAGATGCAGCCTTGGTTTCAGCGTCACGCAGCTCTTTCAAGTGCAGAAAGTTGTTAGCATCACGAAGTGCACACAGCTCCTGTTGTATGATACAATCAATGATAGCAGTAGTAGGAGTAGTATAACAACAGCAATGTGTGAGCACTGTAGTTTGCAAATGTGTAGCTGCAGTGCACCACATTCACGCAGCATATGCAAGCTCATGTGAGTGAGAAACGCTAAGTATAACATCTCTCAAACGCATTTCAAGCAGTATCAGCAGTGGCTCACAATGAGAAGATAGCCAACTACATGCATGCGTGTGTGATGACTGCAGTCTGAACTTGTTCAAATACAGTATAATAACTTCAAGTATAAGAAGTTCAAGTAGTTGAAGATTTGACTCACCTCATCACTAGGATCATTAAGCTTGAGAATGTCACTACGCTTAAATGGCTCTCCTGTTTGTTCAACATTAAGCAATGATGGCAGAACAGCAGCGTGTAGGTGAGTCAAAGAGCTGCGATAACTGCAGTGTGAGCCAGAGTCACTGCAGACTAGACAGCGTGCTTGCATACTCATTGACAGCGTCACGTGTGATACGATAAGTACAAAAAATATGATGCACACCAAAGATGCAGTACAGAAGTGCTGTTCTACATATACAGCGCTATCTATGCTGACGCTGTGTGTGTGAAGAGTCACAGAGCATGGACAGCATATGTGCACGCTAAACGTTAATGTCTGCATTGATGAAACATCATACCTGACATCAGGTCTTCAAAGTTCTTAGCCTTTATGTTCAGTTCTTCTATTGCATCAGCCGAGTACACATTGCCTGTTGTTTTTATTGCCCAGATTCTGCTGTGATCATTGAACACCTGCACATATACAATGCAAACAGCATAACGCAAGCAATCAGATGTACATTCATATGCAAAATTACTAGCGCTGTAGCGGTATGCTTACGTTATGCAGTAGCAGTGTGCTTGCGTTCAAAGCCTATGGCAACGCTGTTTGCACAGTACATGCTGCTGCTGCGATGCATGGAGTGGCAAGTCTGCACTGTATGCGCAGAGCCCACAACACACGAATGAGCTACGGCAGCAAGATGATTACTGTACGCTATGTGTGTACAAAAGTAAGTATATACCTTGTATGTGACAGGGCAGTGATATTGTCCATCAGCATTCTTTGCAAAGTTTAGTCTCACTAGATCCTTGCTGCTCAAAGGCTCTCCTGTTGACATGCAATACAAACACAGCATAAGCAAGTTAGCAAGGCTGAGGAAAAACTCTCACACCCATCTTGAGCATGTACTCGACGTTGGAGCGATTTGAGGCATACAAGTACCAGAATAGCGTATGCAGCGAGCAAAACTACAGAGCAATTAACAAAGGAAGCCTCGCAGCAAACATCGGTGCCTACGAGTCTTAGAAATTTGAGATCAAAGTGCTGTGCTTCACCTGTGATAGGGCTGCGTTTGTGCTTCTTGACGTATGGCATTACATTGAGTATATCAAACACCACCCCTTCCTTGGTGCACACAGGGGTCTCAAAGGGCGCCAAGCTCATAGCACAGCAGTCAAATGATAGCGGCTTTACTCCACTATGCACAGTCTGTTCATAGCAGCACATCAGGATACATGACGAATTATTTTCAGCTCACGCAGGCATGATGTAAGTTCTGAATGAAACAAGGCTTGCGAGTACGCAATAAGCATGTCAACAGCTTACCCCTTTCTTGCCGCCATAGTCTCTCCTCCACTCTGTACTAGTGATGAACATCCTGTCTTTGCTGTGCTTGCCTCTCACCATGGTGCTGCTGTAAGCTTCTTATGCTGTTGTGCTTTGATGCTTGAGGCTGTGCAGCAGCTCCAATTCTGGGGCAACAAACGAATGGCCAACGGTTCGCCGCGCCGCGTGTGGAATTTCCATCATCACTCTGAGACCTTGCATAGCCTCCCTTGCCGCTAGCTTCACCCCTCTTTAGTTCCTGTGCAGCTTGTTTTCCAACATGGCTCGCAAGAAGGCACAGAGGAAGCAAGAAACAGCTCTGGTGCCTCACAGAACACCGAACCTTAGCGTCCTGCTGGAGAAAGCTGGGACTGGTGACTCAGCACCAGCTGTTGAAGCATACCTTGCTGCTGGCGGTTCGCCCAAGGTTGTTGTGGAGATACGAGGAGTATATGGCACATTGCAGGTGCCACTTCTATTTGCCATGATTGCCAACAGCTCTCATCCCCACAGAGAGCTGGCTGACAGTCTGAGACTGCTAGTTGCTGCTGGTGCGGACATCAACGCAACCTATACCAAAGACAATCTTACGTGGACAGTATTGGGGTGCGCCATCGACAGAGAGTGCTGTCCCGTCCTGCTTGAAATGCTTTTGGAGCATGGTGCAGACCCTTGCATGCGCTCTACAAACGACAGGACAGAGCTGCATATTGCAGCTCAATTTGGACTAGTAGAGAGCTGCGAGCTGCTGCTGATACGAGCACCTACACTACTAGAAGCAAGAGATGACGGTGGATGGTCTGCGATGACGCATGCAGCAAATGCAGGGCAGCTGGCTGTTGTAGAGCTTCTGCTTCGACATGGTGCGGCCGTTAACGTGACTGGTGGCCATGACAAGTTGCTGCAACCCCTCATGGCGGCTAGCTTGCAGCAGCATGTGCAGGTTGCACTGCGGTTGCTTAAAGCAGGTGCAGATGTAAATGCAGCTGAGACTGGAGGGCGTACTGCTTTAATGATAGCAGCAACGAAGAACAGCATGACACTAGTGCAATTGCTGCTCAGTCATGGTGCTGACATTGCTGTCAAAGACATCAACGGTCACGATGCATTCAGTGCTGCTGCATGTCAAGGACACGTATCAATTATGGAGTTGCTGGCGCAACGTGGCTCGAGCGTCAACTTAATGGACAGTAACACAGGCTGTACAGTGCTGATGGCAGTAATAGCTACTGGCCACAAGCCTGCTGCTGAATGGTTGCTACAGCACGGTGCAGCTGTCGATGCTACGAACCTCTGGGGCCATACTGCTCTACACTATGCTAGCGAGTACTGTGATGATGCTGCAATGGTAGAGCTACTGCTCGCCAATGGCGCTGATGTGCACAAGTGCGGTAGTGATGATACAATAGCGCTGCACATAGCTGCGCAGAAGGGCAATCTACAGTGTGCAAAAGCGCTGATTGCTGCTGGCATTGATGTGAACAAGACTAGCAGCGACGGTACTACATCTAGTTTACGTTTAGCAATACGACACCATCACAGTGCTGTAGTACAACTGCTACTAGATAGTGGTGCAACAGCTATACTGAACAGCGTTGCGCCTGTGCAATGCTGCAATGGCGCTCAATGCTGCACTCACACTATACCATTGATGCTATGCGAAACAGCTGACACAGTCAAAGTGTTACTAGCTGCTGGTGCTGATGTACATCTAACTAACCATATAGGTGAGACATGTTTACACTCAGCAGCTAGACACAACTACAAGGCACCAGTGCTGTGCTTACTGATCAAAGCTGGTGCTGATATACATGCAGTAAATAGGGAGGGTAAAACAGCAGCACAGCTAGCTCATGACAGAGGCTATACTCTGATTGAGCAGCTACTGAACAGAGCAGCTCAACAGGGATAGTACAGCAGCAGTAGTAACAACAGTGATGATATAGTAACAGCAGTAGCAGCAGCAGTGACAGCAGCAGTAAGGTGTTGGCAGTAACGTGCTGGTACACTTGGCTTATACTTGTAAAGAAGAGTAATATGTATAGCTGCTGCAGCACAGAGCAGTATAGTGCACTAATCAGTAGTGTATACTTTGTGCAGAATTTGTTTGACATGAAGTCCCAGAAGCAGATGCCATCTATCATAGTGTTATTGATGAAAGACATCCATTCACAGTAGTAAAGGGTGCTTCTATGAAACTGTATACTATTATGAGCGGGCGGCTATCTACAAACGATATCAATAGCTCACAGTGCAAGCAGTGCATGTAAAGTAGCCGTATACATATGTAATGTAGCAGTGTTAGAACCAGCATAACAGCAGCTTCAATTTGGTCTATGTACGACACGGTAGCTCATATACACAGTAGCTTATACAGACTTGTATTGTGTAGTGTATCATTGTGTATGTACAACCCTCATAAGTCAATGCACCAGCGTTTCAAAAACACTTAAGGAATCTATCATACTCTTGTAGTATAGTGCTTGTACATACTACGCTGTGCTTCTGAACACCACTGGCATGTGTAGTGCCAGCAACATTGCAGATTGCGCAATGAACAGCATACTCAGAGTGTGACACACACGCAGTGTACACAGGCGTGCATGCCTATACAGAGACAAAGGTCGATTGCGTATCGTAGAGTGTATCAGCTACAACAGCATAACATCACAGCAAGGCAAGGTGTCTATGACAACAAACAGGCACATTGTTATATGCCACGGCTTTGCGATGCTTAGTGAACAGCTCGCAAAAGGCACAGCGAGTGCACTGCACATGTCACGAATACTACATTACTATATCATGCATAAGTCGCGTATCATACGAATACATGAATTGATCGTTTCGTCAGCAATATCTTGATGGCTGTTGCGCTCGTAGTAAATACCCACAGAAGATCACTTGAATGTATTAGCGCACAGTATATGTTTCAATCATACTAAGCAATATGGAAGTGCTACTCGAAGGTGCGCGTTGGCATGTTGAATTGATGGCTTAAAGTGCAAGCGCGGCCAATAAACAGCACATAAGATTAACATGTTCCTCTGTGTATGCTTCTGGTAGTATGAGTATATGTCTGCATTGTGCGACAGCCTTCTGTGTGTAGCGCTGTACTTGCTGCTTATGGTCGCGCATGTCGCCGACATGAACACTGTAGACGCGCCGCTGGTGCTACTGCATTTGCTGCTACAGCTGCTGTCACTGCTCATATGCTTCAGTGTGCATCTAACAATCTTAAGTTGCTACCAATTTCAGTATGGAAGTAACGGCATGCTGCTTCTGCAGTTATGTGCTCCAAGCATGCAAGCTGCACGCACCGTAACTGTACTGCTGCTGCCGCTGCCGCTGCTGTAACTGCGACTGCAAATACTGCTGTTGCTGCTGATGCTGCTGTTGCTGCTGCGTTCGCTGCATTTGTCATTGTGTACTATATGCTGCATTTGTCATTGTGTACTATATATTCAGTGATACGTGCAGCAGTGCAGTGATGCCAATGAAGAAAATAACAGTACTATCAGTGATGATGATGCTACACGTTCTAGCTCATCGCTGGTTCAAACATGCAGACTATCTTGCTCAAAAGCAATGACATGCAAAAGTATAACGTAATACGTACCTATGTCTAGCACGCTATAGCACAGAGGAGGCCTTGCTGCAAATGAGCTAGCGTACGCCTTAGGATCCGTCGAGGGGCAGCCGTGATACGGTACTAACAACAGGCTCACACTGCAGCAAACTCACTGTTATGTACCGCAAATTAGAGTCATAGGCTCTGTTGTAAGGCGCATGCCGCCGACAGCTGCCTGACAAGCTTCTCAGAGCCTTTTGTGAACTCGTTCAGGCGATATCATGATAAAAGGAGCTACAATGCATTAAAGCACGGATGGCCACTCCTTCGTGGACCTGTGCCTGTGCTCATAATGCTCCAGAGAGATGGCACATGGTTAGAACTGGCTCTGTTTTTGTTGTTGGAGGTGATTGCAGGCCGCAAACAGTAGGAATCTGCGACCAGAGAGAGGTGTGTTTGACTTGCTTTGGTAAGCAGATATCTGTGACCAGGCGAGCGAGGCAAAGCAAAGCAAAGCCGTGCAAGCGTGCTAATTGGATGGATATGGCAGCCGTGATGACACCTGCTCTGCAGCAGCGAGGGATCCTGCAGCACGTGCTAGATATCCTTGGGCCTGGACATCACCTATTTGCATCAGCAGTCAGTCACTTGTGGAAAGACTGCTACAGCAAAGTTGCAGCTATAGAGATTGTCGGCGAACATGAGATCAACAGCGAGCGCATAGAGGTCGAGGTGTCCTCCTGCATGACCTTGTGCAGCTCGGTCCTCGCCTCTGCGTCACGCGTCCTATGGGCCCACGACTGTGGCTTCACAGAGCAGTTCGATGACGACAGACTAAAGCGGTTTGCTGGTGATCTATGCGACATACCCGCCCTGAAAGCCGTGCTCGAGCTGCGGCCTGACCTACTGCGCAGTAGCTACACACTCACTGGTGTAGCCAAGTCTGGTTCCCTAGCAAAGCTGCAGTACGTGAACAGCCTGGTGACGCGCCGCATGCCTCACTTCATCAGCCGCTTCGCAACCAAAGCTGGCGGCAGCACAAGCATCGAGATGCTGCGCTGGCTCAAGCAAGCTGGCTACAAGATTGATACAGTGACGCTGGAGTGTTCAGCAGATCACATCGACCTCCCCCTTCTTGAGTTTCTGTACGCTGAGCTTGGTAGCGACTGCTCTGCGTGGCCTGAGAGCATCTGCTCCAACGCAGCGCGAAATCCTCGTAGTTACCAACTACTGCCGTGGCTGCGCGAGCACGGCTGCCCTTGGGATGCAGGTATGATAGCAGAAAGCGCTGCGCACAGCGGTGACGTGCGCACAATGGCTTGGTTGAAGCAGCAGCCAGGCGTAGAGTTTCCTGTTGAGACAATGATCAACGCAGCACGGTACGGTCACCAGCAGCTGTGTGAGTACCTCTATGCACAGCAGTGTCCTATGAGCTTCTGGGTACCGTCTGCAGCAGCAAGAGGTGGTCATCTTGCAACGCTGCAAAGGCTGTTGCAGCTTGGCTGTGACTACGATGCTACCTGTCTGTATGTCAACGCTGCTCGCCGAGGCAGCATGCCTGTACTACAGTGGGTAGCTCAGCAAGATCTAGACATTGCAGACATTGACTATGCACTGAGCGCTGCGCTAGATGCTGCTGGCAAGTACAACAGGCCAGCAGTTGCTGTGTGGCTGCGTGAACAAGGTAAGAAACATACCACTAGCTAGTATATAGTATATATAATAAATAGTGATATTAAGTGTGTTTATACGAGTATACATGTATAGTCAGCTCGCTGCGGTAGTTGCGGTGTGATCACTTCGCATAGCATGCACAGCGATTGTTGCTTGTTACAGCAGTAACTTGTACTTTTCACAACTGAACCACTGTGTATGCTGCCAACTTTAGCTACGCATGACACTGATCTATTCTGTGATGTACTGCCTCTTTGTGTCACTGTATCAGGTGCTGATTGGCCACCAGTGTTAGGATTTGGCTTCAGATGGAAGCCTTCTATGGTCACATGGGCACGCACACAAGGGTGTCATCAATTAGCGTATCCTGGCAATCTTGATATTGACGAACCTGAGCAAGACATGTTCACATATGCACAGCTGTATTAGCGAAGCAGCACTTTGCAGTACTTTAGTCAAAGCGTTTCAATGTGGCAGATGTATTACTAATAGTTGAGTAACAGCAGCAGTGGGTACTAGTAGTAGTAGAGTAGCAGTGATGCAGTAATGCAATTAACCTCTATATTCAACAGCGCAGTTAATAAGATTACTATGTCCGAAGTGCACAGTGAATATAGCCAGAATGCTGATTTGTCTTTACGCAATAACAGTAGAAACAGTCCGTCCAGACATTCGTATACTACATGTTGCAAGTTTCAAGTGATGTATCAACAAGCATCGTTTTTTTGTGTGCGTTGGCATCCCATTTGCGTGCCAAACTGTGTTGTCTGTGCGCTGCAATGCTGTTGTCAGTTGTCGTAACATCTAGTCAAGCAGCAATCATCAGTAAGAAACAGCAGTGAACCGATTCAAGTAATGTGCTCTACTGCATTTTACGCCATAAAAGCAAAATGTGACATTGCAAGCGAGGGGAATCAAAGCACCGTTACTTGCGTGCGCACTTGCTATCACCTTGGGACATCAACTCTTACTATCTTGCAGCTGCAATATGATGACACTACTCACTGATCGAATGGAATGCTGCTGAGGCGTTACTGAGGCGTTACTGCTGCACAATGGACACTCTGCATGTAACCAGACTTTTGATACACTATCGTACTGCCGATGTATACTACTGTTCCACTCGAGGATTCCTACTGTAATTCTGTCACGCTACACTGTGTTCTTGTGCTTTGTAAGACGATTGTGAACATACTGTACTGCACACCACCACTGCTACTGCTATTGTGCCTGCAACTACTTTACGAGATTGTGCAGTTGCAACCAGAATTCGCTCCTTTAGTAGCAGCAGCAGGCTCAGTAGAGGAAGGTTCCGCACTAGTTGCAGGATTTTCTGCACCTGCAGCGGCGCCAGTGCTGTTTCTGGCTGCTGTGGCTGCATCAGCATGCGACTGAGCTTCAGCTCGCAGCGCTGCTAGTGCTTGCTGGTGTGATTCAAGCGCTGATGTGTGTGTCTGTGCTAAGTGCTGCAGTTGAGCTTCGAGTGCTGTCACTCTGTAGTGCAGTGCTTGCTGCTGCAAGTGTGCTGGCAGTTGTGCTAGCTGAGGCTCTGCTGTTCGTGATAGTACATTCATCAACATGTAGTACATAAAGGCGAGAGGTGTGAGTGTGCATGCTGAGTATATCGCATTGTGTAGTGCATGTGCGCGGTTACAAGGTTGCATAACAAGGCACTAAGTGTACTGTAGCAGTGTTTAGTATGTACGCTACTGAGCCGCTCTTGTTGCAAAAAGCATTATTGTGCGTACTCAGAGTGTTGACTACTGCAGCAGTATCATGATAGGCCAATGATATCACAAAGCAATTCGCTACAGCAAGCACAACGCACTTGTGTAAGAAGTTAAAGGAATATGTCTCATACCTGCAGTATCAGTACTATTGTTTACTGAAGTCTTGAACTCTCCCATGAGATAAGCTACAGCAGTAACATACATCAGTACTAGCTGCAACCTTTGTGTCTCATCAACAAGCGGGCCTGGTACCGTCAATGCACTCTGTAACAGTAAGATAACAAATGCGAACAATACACGCGTTTGTATTGCATACCGTAAGCACGTGAGCTCGTACCAAGCTTGTGTATATATAGAGCGATTAAGTGCACTATGTCACGTTGATATGCACACACTTGATGGTGAACATGCAAGCTTCGACCACACTCTCAAGCAGATGGCGCGATCAAGTGTGCTAATTGTACAGGATTGAAATCCTGTAAGTACGTACTTTGAGATTGCTAATTGCCGTTGGACCCAGCCGTTGAATGAAGTGCATGCCACTCAAACTGCCACTGAGTACATCAATGAGTGCCTTCTCATCACGCAGCACACCAACAGTGCGCACGATGTGTTCAACAGCTCTGCTTACTAGCGGCTTGGCTGCTGCTGTTGTTGATGCTGCTGATGCTGCTGTTGTTGAGCTAGTGTTAGTAGCTAGTGTGACCTTACTGGTAGTAGTGTTTGCTTCAAACATAGCTGCTACTGCTGCCTGCAGTCACAGTGTTGTAGTGTGCAAAGTGCACAGTGCAAAGTGCACAGCACACACGCTTGCAGCACAACCACAAGTTTGTGAGTCCATGTATGCTGTATATGTTGTCTTACAAGTGTGTGAATACTCATGTTTGATCTGCAAGAAGCTCTTCCTATCAGCGATCATGAAACATTTTGTAATTGACAATACGCAGAATATATGCTGCTGCTACTTGCATGCAAACACAAAGCTAACAGCAGTACAAAAAAGCTGCACTTCAAAGTAATGAAGCTATCCGTTACCTGTATTGGTAGTGCCGGGTCTGCAGGTTCTTCATCTTTAACAAAGATCCCTTTTACTTTCTGCCACAGATCTTTAGTCAAGTCTAGCACTGGTGCTACATCTCGTGCAGCAGCTACAGCAGCGCCTGCATACCCTATGCCTTGCTGCTGTGAAGCCGCAGCAGTAGCAGTAGCAGTAGTGCTAGCAGCAGTAGTGCCAGCAGTAGTTGTTGTTGTGTCAGTCACTGCAGCCGTTGCTGGAGAAGTGCCAGTAGTTGATGTAGAAAGGTCTTCAGGCAGCACTGTAAAAACCTTTTTGAATGCAACCTTAGTGCCCCATCTGTTCCACAAAGCAGTTGCAGTGTACGTTTAGTCAACAAACAGTGATCACCTCAGTAAGGTGAGCCAAGTGTAAAACAAAAGTTTCGCTTTGTGCAGTGCTAGTGTGCAGCTAATGCACCGTTATTACTACTGGTGTTGATGAATGTGAGGCGTCATGCAAACTGTGAAATGTATGTTCATCACATGCTACACACAGCGCCCTTGCGAGCACTGGAATGTAGGTACTATGTGTGTTGTATGATGTGTTGTAATCATTGCCCCTAGAAAGAAAGAAAGAAAACTTATACACAAGTTGCTATCATAATATATAAGTACTATTGCTATACGGCGTAGGCTTCATGCAAACTGTGAAAGGTTTGTTCATCATGTATGCTACCCAGCCAAAAGCTGAGCAGCAGCTATGTGTTTTGTATGATGTGTTGTAATCATTGCCTCTAGTACCAGTTATCAAAATACACTGTTGACTTTTGGTTATAGTAATACTCAACGGATGTGACTGTGTGACGTCATCACTTACCGCAGACTGAGGTGGCACTCTGTTCCGCACATCAGTGCCACGTCACTCTCCCAGCATGTCTGTCCGTCTGTAAAGTAGTTGCCATAATTAGAGCACAATTCATCCAGTAGCCCCTCAATACTGCCCTCTACAGCTGCTGCTAGTACATTGCTCTTTGATGAACTGTTTGCACTGCTCTTGCGCCTACTGTTACTGTTGCTGCTAGTGTTGGCTAGATTGCCACTGCTGCTGCTGGCGCTGTCTTGCTTGCGAAAGCTAGATGTGCGCTGCTTTGACCCTCTACGGCTGCTAGCACCAGCTACAGCTCCATTTTCACTGTTAGTATATGTACAGATACAGCACACAGGATAAAACAGTGTGAGCATTGAACCAACAACTCCAAAAAGTGCGTATAATTCAGTGCCAAGTGTGGCAACTAGTATGCGCACCAGCAGCAGCACTTCCTGACTCTGTAGCTGCTAGTACTAACAACACACATGCAGTGATATGCAATGTGAACTGGCGTAATGTACACGCAAAGAAGCACTGCAGCACCATAAGCGCACCTGTTAGCAGATGACTGCCTGCGTGGTGCAGGAGGAAGACCGTTCTGTAGACCGTTCTCCGCTTCTTTCCCGCCACTGCTGGTCCTTCTGCTCTTACTGCCACCATTCGCAGCAGCAGTAGTAGCAGTAGTAGCAGCAGCAGTAGTAGTAGTACTAGTAGCAGCAGTGCTAGTGGCTGTAGCGTCAGCTTCCAATACCGGCATTGCTTTGGTTCCGGGTACTGCTAAGAAGTGCGTGCTCCTCAGCAGCACTGTCAAACTGTTGCTGACCAGAGTTTCATGATCGATTGGTGCAGCCAACTGCTCCAAGTCGTCCATTGGACCGCTGCCAACGGCTGTGCCAACGGTCGCTGTCACACCACTGTACGTGCGCCTCATACTGCCAGGTTTTGCAGTTT
>AXNI01006670.1:0-10088 GCA_000498555.1 Heterococcus sp. DN1 | reverse complement strand
GATGAAAGGTGACTCACCCTAGTAAGAGGAGGACCAGTTCGTGGAGCGTGTCCTAGCGCCACTCTTATATCATGAGGTGCTGCTAGGTGCAGGCGCGGCGGCGATGCGTACGCAGTTGCACTGCGCTGCTGCTGCTGGTGATGCTGCTGCTGCTGCTGCTGGTGGTACTGCTGCTGCTGCTGCAGTGGCGACCTAGGCTGCATCAGCGTGCGCAGCAGCAGTGACATGTCAGTGTCTAGCTCCTCACTGCAGTAACCGCAATTGTTGTAACTACTGTTGCTGTAACTGCCGTGTGGCGCGTCACCGCTTGCCGTTGGCGAAGGGCTTGATAGTAGCAGCAGCTGTTGCAGATCTGCTGCGGAGGTGCGTGCAGAGGCTAGGGCTGCATCATGCTGCTGCAATCGCCTGTGCAGCTGTGTGTTGTGATGATAACATTGTAGCATTGAGCAGTACAAGACAGAATTTGCACGTCGTAAGCATCTCGATCACATGCTGCACATGCGTGTTATCACTGTCAATGTTATTACCAGTAAGCGCATTGGCCAGTTGTAGCATGCTAGAACTGACTGCACTGCAGAGCACATTGAAGACGCGAGCAGGAGCCATAACACTGCATGTGCTGTACAAGTACATATAAAACTGATGATACATAGCAGTAGTAGTTGTGTTACTAGACTCACCTCAGCGCTCTGTTGCTCTATGTGCTGCAGCAGTGCAAGGCTGTCATGCACATTGTCACTATCAATACCACTGTTTTCACTGGCTGCTGCAGTGCTGTGTGGCTGTCGCACAGCAGCAGCTGCAGGACTACTACTAGCAGCAGCACTGCTGTTGTTGCTGCTATTGCTAGTACTATTACTTGCAGCAGTTGCTGCTGTAATGCTGACGTGTCTTCTTACGTGGCCGCGTGGCATCTGTGGTGTAGTTAGAAGTGGGCGCGCACGTAGCTTTTTAGTCAAACGTTGCAGGCATCACAGCTGTACATGGCGGCTGCGCTACGACAGATAGCTGGTCGCACGCACGTCATGAGACCTCAATTGTCAGGTAGCACACAGCGCTGACACTAACAGTAGCAGCAAGCTTGGCAAGCAGCATGAACAGTGAGAGTGACAGCATTATGAACAGCAGCAGTAGCAGTATTGTTTCTAACGGTAGGCAGCAGTGTCATTACTACTAGAGTAATCTCTACTGGTAGTGAACAGTACTTTCAAACAGTAAGCTAGCAGTACTCACATGCACAGGCTGCCCTAGGCTGCAGAAAATAGCATACACTGCATTAGCTCCCAACGGTTCGTTTAAGTTCATACCATTTGGTGACTCGCCAGCAGCTGCAGCATCCATAGCACTCCTTCAAAACAGTAATGTAGCGAGTAGTATAGTACGCTTGTTTAGCTCAGAGCACCATTGCAGTGAACTACTGCCAGCACAAACGCTTGCGCCCACATAGCTCAGTGCACTAGTGGTAGCCTATTGGTGACTCGCCCACATAGCTCTACGCAGGCTTCTGCCCATGCTTGCAGCTGCAACAGGCGCAACGCTCTCTGCATTAGATTAGCCAGTCTATCACCCAGTGGTAGTACCGCACCAATGTGCTTATGCATACAAGCCAGATTTGTCATGACAGTCTCCTAAATTCCAAGTACTTACCACGCACTAGCGCCGCTACTGCGCATCGCTGCAGCAGCTCGCCTCAGCTTCATTACAGCAGTTACTACTGCTGCTGACACTGGCGAGTCACTCTCTTGTTCATTACTGCTATCACTAGCGCACTCAATCTCACTGCTGCTGTTAGTGCTACTGTGTGCGAGCAGCTGCCGCAGAGCTTGGCGCGTGAGCCGTTCCTGCAGCAGCAGCGCAAGCAAGCGTAGTACATAGTATAGTACATTTAGCAACCATATCACTTCGAGGCAGTTTCTCTGAGACACTGTGCATTCAGATGCTGTACTTAACAAACCACTACACTTTTATAAGTATATGTCTCTGTGTGCAAGACATACCTCGGTGGTAGGATCGTCAGTGACAGCAGTAGCGCAAGCTGCTGTAAGCGCACCAGGGTCTGCCATCGCCCTCTCAAGATCTGTAGGCAATGCAAACAGCCAATACATCATGCTCTCAGTTGTTGCTTACAGCACGCGGATACAATCGATCGTCACAGTGAACGAACTTGAAACAGCCCATGTGATATAGCGACACAGTGTTAAAGAATGTGACTGCTAGTACATCGAACTCAAAACACAGCTGCCACTATATGCTACTGGAAATCACAATGTGATGTTTTCAACTGTTACTGCTCGTACCTTGCTGTGTGATGATGCCATCGCAGTCAGCGTCTAGCAGCTGCCCTACTGCACTGCACTGCTCCTGACTGTGGCAAGTCCACTGCATGCTGAGCCCTCTGAGAGCACGCCCAAATCTGTGCACACTAGTGACTCGCCTCCCTCTTCCACCTGCTAAGCTGTCAAAGCAGCGTGCTGCAGCAGTTGCCACTGCTGCTGCTGTGGCAGCTGCGNGCGCTGCTGCTGTTGCTGCTGTGTGGGGTGCTGCAGCGAGCCACAGCACGCTGCTGGATGCGAGCCAGCAGAGCGCTGAACTGAGCTGCAACTGCGTGCACTCCTTGCGGCAGTGTCAGCATGCGCAGCTCTCCTGTGTTGTGTGACGTGCACGTTAGGATGCAACAGATCATCAGCAAGAGTTGCATGTTGATGCTCATGTGCATCTGTGTGTATACATTGCTAAAGGGTTGAAATGGCTTACCTAGCTTGAACTGAGCTAAAGCTTCCACATCAGCAGCTTCTATCGACTGCTGTGCAGCATCGCTCCTATCAGTAGTAGCTCTGTGTTTACAATTGCAGTACAGTATCGTTGAGATGAGTACAGAGACTGCAACAGGTCGTGCTAGTAACCAATTCATGCTGGTCACCAGATACCATTCTGCTTCTTTCGCAAGGCACTGCTGCAGAGCACGCGGTGCAAGCAGCTCGCAAATGTCGAATTGATGCTATTCGCACCTTTTGCTATTTGCTACTGCAATACGGCCCGCCCCATCACCCACAAAGGTGTTCTGCATGTAGCGCACCATCAGATCAATGCTGACAGGGCACAAAAGAGCAAAAGTCATGAAGATGTAACGCCAGAATCCGGCGAGTCACCGGTCAATCCTTGGCGTCCTTGTGCACCTCTTGTGCCGAACCATGGCTGCTGAGACAACCTCGAATGAGTCATCTAACAATGTTGTCGGCGCAGCTGTGCGAGGTGGTGGGCTGCTCATGCTGCTTGCATTTCTGCAGAGAGCATCCACCTTCTGCCTGAACATCCTGCTGCAGCGCTCAATGATGGGATCCAAGGACTTCGCAGCCTACGGTGCAGCCAGGTATCTTGCGACAGTTTGAGTTGGCTTGCTGTTGGTAATGCAAATGCTGCGAAAATTTGTTATCAGATCTTTTAGAGCATGTTTCTAAACGTGCTCTACACTTCCTCCGTTATACGATGCTGAACTTGCAGCATAGGGCTGGAGCTGATGCTCAGCACGATCCTGTTCATCAGCAGAGAGCCATTCCGCTTAGCGCTGTGCAGAAAAGGCGGGCTTGCTGATCAGAGCAAGGCTCGTGACAGGAGCGCTCTCGTCAACGTTGCGTGGTAAGCTTAGACTTCAAACATCATACATCATGCGTACTATGTTGCATAGACTCACTGCTGTGATTGCTACTTCCGACCAGGCTGTCGCTGCCAGTTGGAGTGTGTGCAGCTGTGTGTGTATACGCACTGCAGCCATACCTGCTCACGCTGGACCCATCCCTTGGCAAACAAGCACACCAGGTAACACACTGCCTTTCAGTACTTCTTTTAGATGCATACTCCTAGGTAGACTGCTTGCCATTGGCAACTGAATATATCAACATGTTGACGCAGGCTTGTGTCTGAAAAGCTCCTATATTGATAGTGCGCGTGTCTTTGATTTGACTCCGCATATTCGTTTGGTCTTTGTGTTGTTACTCAGGCTGTTGCTGCCATGTGCTTGGCTGCAGCGCTGGAGCTTGCATGCGAGCCAGTCGCTCTGCTATTTCAGGTGCTCAGAAGCCACATTTTGCAGCGAGTTGTGATATACGGTAGTATGGTCGTGCGTGCGGGTGCCTGCTTACAACTGACACAGCTGTGTTAGTTGAAACAGTATTAGCAAACACACTGGCGCTGTGCAACGGTCATAAGTAAAAAAGTTCACTTAGCTATTGCTTCAACTGCGCATGTTTGTATATATAATCTGCATGCAGGCTCAACTGATGGTGGGCGTGCGTGTGCGTGCAGAGGCAGCAGCAGTGCTAGTACTAGGCATCTCAAAGTACTTGCTAGTCACAAGAGCAGGTGACTTGCCACCATAGTAACATAGTACTGTCACCTACTTCACTCACAAGTTTGTACTGGCAAATCGCTATCACGCTGTAAGCATTTTTCTGTCATAGTTCTGGTATGTTGTGTTCGGCAAGCAGTTTGTTGCCTCACAAATGTTGTACTGTGCTCTTGATCCACCTACGCTGCAGTGCGTATCAGTAAGATGCATTGTCTATGTTGTGACAACAAAGTGCTGTGCTGACCGTAGCATGTGCTGTCGTGTACTGTTAATGCATATAATACGCAGGATTGGGCGTACTGGCATTTGGCTATGCACAACTGCTGCACTCCTGCACACTCATACTGTTTTATGCACTAGCTGTAGCTCAGCACCTACGCACTCCGAAGCACGTCACTGCTACTAGCACTAGTACTGCTAACACTACTGCTGGCGCTGCAGTAACAGCAGCAGATGCAGTATCGAACAAACAGCAGCAGCAGCAGGTGCCGCAAAGCAGTGATACTGCGCCAACAGCAGCACCACATAAGAGTGATAGCAGCGTAAGCAGTGTGTGGCTGCCTAGCGCAGTGTGGAGCGCAGCAGCTACCGAACAGGTGTGTGACAAACAGTATGTTACTTACATCACCTGAAATATTTTGGAAAACTCTTTGTAGAAATGTTCGCGTTTGCATCAGGATGTGCCACTTTGTGGAGTCGACATGTCTGTTTGATACATGTGGCTATTCTAACATGCTTGAAGAAGTGATTTGTAGCTTGGGGGTAAAGCACACGCAGTCTGATCAATCACAATCAGTGTGACTGTAGCAGTTATACTAAGATCTACTCCTATACTAATGTGCGACCACCACTATGTATCACAGATGAGGCTAGTAGGGTTACTGATGGTACAGAGTGGCTTCAAACATCTGCTCACAGAGGGTGACAAGGTACTTCAACTTGTTGAACTTGTGAACGCGCGCATTCAATCAACACGTCACACACAGACACAGGAACGATTCTCAGCATGAGCTACAGCGCTGCTGAGCTGCTGTAACACAGCTAATGCCATACAGCATGATAGTAAAATTAGTGTCGTACATGCTTGCAATGGACGCTTGCACTGTGGCCTCAGAGACTGCGTAACAGGCACCTCCTGCTGGTTAGGCTTCACCAGCAAAGCATCACACTGCAGCACGCTATGACACACACTGTACGGACGCTACTGTTCTACTTCTTATACATTGCAGATAGTACTAACGCGTGCACAGCAGGGGGCGTCCTCCTATCAGCAAGGGGTCTATGCTGTAGCACATAACTATGGCTCACTAGTAGCACGACTACTGTTTCAGCCTATAGAAGAGAGCGCCAGGCTCATGTTTGCACGGCTTGGCAGCAGCAGTAGCAACAGTACTAGTACTAATACCAGCGGCAGTTGTAGCAGTGATAGTACTAGTGCTAGCAATAGCAGTGCTCGCAGCAAGCAGCAGCAGGTAATTACAGCATGACCACAAACCCTACTTGCATGATATTTGTTGACCTTGTTACAAGTGGATGCATGCCACAATGCATAATGTCACAGTGTATTGAGTGCTTCAGTGTGTGCAGACATGCAGTCAGTCACTGTACTGCTGATATTGTGAAAGATTATTGTTGTTGCCACTGTTTTCTCATGCTGTAACGCTCTTTTCTATAACGGCAGGCAGAACTGGGTTCACTGTTCAGTACCCTCTTGAAACTGGTGCTGCTAATAGGAGCAGTGATAGCATGCTTAGGCGCCAATCACACTCAGCTACTGCTCACACTGCTCATGGGGCGCAGCAGCAGGGCTACTATCAGTCAGGTTGCCAATGTACTCAGGTGGTGAGTCACTCTTACACACTATGTGTGTGTATATATATATATATATATCCATATATATCAAATGGTATATCATGCTGATTTGCAATGATAGTCTGGTGTCAAGTAGTGACTCTACAGTCACCAGCAGTGCGCACTTTCATGTGCACCTAGTCAGTATGGTCGTGCTGTGCCTGCATGGCTGTTGCAGTTGTGTCACCGATGCACTTAATGAATCGATAGCATGTGCACTTGTTAGCAGCACTACTGAGCTTATCTTATGTGATGTGCTGCGCGATGTGTGTGACTATATATATATGGTGTGCTATGACAGGTACTGCTTGTATGTGCCCTGCCTGGCTGTGAACGGCATGTGTGAAGCATTCGTCTACGCTCTTGCTGGAGCTGGCCAAGTAAGTCACAACACACACACATACGTACACTACTTTCATCATTCACTGCATACTCTATCGTAGAACTAACTGTGCACCAGGTGATGCGCCCGTCGTGCATGCACAGAAAAGTGCAGTAGGTTCAACAACGTGCTTTTCGCGCAGCACTGCACTGAATGTGTGTGTGTGTGTAATGCTGACTGTGTGAACATTGCTCATATGTGTTAGCTACTGCTGCACACTCTAATGCTGTACCAGGTGTCAGGCCTAAGTATGAGCTTGTTAGGATGTTTTGCAGTGTTCTGTGCATGCGTTGGCCCTCTCATGCAGCTGTATGGCACTAGTGGCCTAGTCATGGCCAACTGCTTAGGTACAGTAGTTATAGCTAATTACTATCTGCCAACACTGATATGCTCTGTGTACCAACGTACAATGCTAAGTCAATGCACTTTCGAAGCACTCTGAGCGTTGACATGTATGCTACTGCTGATGTAACCCCTTGCAGTTGCTGTAGTAGTACTTGATGCAAGGCAGCACACTGCCAGCTCAAAGCACAGTCTACTGGTGCTTGCTGTGTGCGATGTAAGGCTGCTTCTTCTGTAGTACAATTGTCTTGATGTATGCAACTGCTGCTGCTCACACTGTACAATGCTTGTTATACTGCTGTGATGCAGGCATGACGTGTCGTATAGCGTACAGTGCACACTTTATACGTGCCTACTTCAGCTCTGCTGCACCACTACTGGCAGCACTGCCACGGCCACAACTGGCAGCTGCACTAGCGCTAGCATTTTTGTTCACAAGTAAGTTACTCGTCAACAGCTGCAGCGTCTGCATACAGTACACCTGAATACACCACACATGCTTGAGCTAAAGTTTGCAACTTGTGGGATGCTTGGCGCTATCGTGTGCGTGCAGCACCTACTGTATGCATGTATTATCACATGTTACCACTGCACGGTTGCTCACTGCATACATACACGTCCACTGCTGCTACTGCTACTGCGGCTGTACACAGGGAACTCTGCAAGCGCAATGGAGCAGCGAGGCAGCACAGCAGCAGCACTGCTGATTGCGCTGCTGCAAGCAGTTGCCTGTGCACTTGCTGTCGCAGCTGTGTTCTGGCACTACGAGGCACCCTTTAGACGCGAGCTGGTGCGATTGTGGCGCATGCGAACAGCAAGCACGGCATCTGATAGCAGCATCGGTGCAACTACTGATACTACTGCAATCGGTGTCAAGAAACAGTCTTAATAATGCTGATAGTAGCATTACTAGTGAAGATAGTACTCACACTAAGCAGCAGTGCAGCAGCAGCAGCAGCAGTAGCAGTGTTGCGATGACCTTCAATCAGACGCGTAAATCGCTGTTCAAGCATGCTAATGTCGTTTCACTGCTGCAGCACACAGCAGAGGTGTGCAACGGCACATCGGTAATAGAGGTAGCTGCAACTGATGCAAAGCACACAGCGATTGCGTAAGCAGCAGAGCGACATGCAGTTGTCAACACTGCCAAGAGCTGGTGCGTGCAGTAGCTGTTGCATCAGCGTTCTTGTAAGTAGCAGCAGTGTTTCAATGCACTTAAGAAGCAACAGCTCAGCAAGCATGTTTTACACAGGACCAGCGCAACAAACATCAAGTTTACAGAAGCACTGGTGAACAACCTGTGTAAGTATAGTATGCATTACTAGCATCTGCTTCGCATTGACAAAATTGTACATGCACTGCACTACGCGAGCTGCTCAACCTTATGAACTACCTCAACTATAAATGCACGAGTATTACTAATGGCCAAAACAAACCCTTTGGTTAATGTACAATGTGGACTTGCTAACTTGCTACCTGTACCCACCGCTATTGCCTGCTGTAGTCGGAACTCTCTGCCCTGTGTAGTTACTGTATAATGCTCTCTATATATATTAATTCTTTTAACCGTAAATCTGATATACACGCTTGTGCATCTAGCCTAGCTTAGTCGTTTAGGCTACTACATAACTAATCCTTCTGACTCACTCATGCTGAAGCTACATTATGTGTACATGAAATGAAAGAAAAGGACTGCGAGTGTGTGCCAAACTATGCCTTGCTGTCAAAACAGTGCTCGTGCTGTCGCTAGTAATGCTCGCCCGCCTAAAGAGTACCTCCATTGGTGATACCCTACTTACTATTACTGGTAGCTCTCTAGTCACTACCACTACTGCTGCTATAGTGCTGCTAGCACTCCGATCAGTACTGCTACAACTACTACTGCTATGCAATTCCGCTGTAGTTTATAGCCTGTGGTATCTGCATGTCTGACACACTATGTACCCACAGCCGCCTGCGCACTCAAAGCAGTACATTGACAGGTAGAAGTTGCAGTTCTGGCAGTTGACAGCTAGTGCTGGCTGTCTGCGCCTCCAATCATGCCTGCAGTCATCATGTGCCAGAAGCTGCGTGCGGCGACGCGCCACAAGTGCTTCTACTTGAACTGCATTGACAACTGGCCGCTGCCCTCTCTGGAAGTAGTACATGCGTGATTTGAGGGACAGCATAATGTAAAGTAGTACATAGCAATTCGTAAGTGCCACAGAAATCTGTGAGTGTTGTTAGCTAGCATGCACAGCTTAGTGAGGTCTTCTCTAGCGACAACTGCTGTGCTGGAACTTGAAGCCAGTGCTGCTAGTGGGCTGTACATCAAGCACACAAAGTGCGATCTTCCGATATGCAGGTCAAAACAGATAGGGCAAACGTACCTCCAGACGCAGTTGCTGACGTTGCGCCACATCACGGTGTGCTTGATCAAGTAATCTATCTTCATCCCACTCATCGCACCGGCACTGCTTCCACTGGCGTGCACAGACATAGCAGAACTCGTGCCTGCATCTGCACGTCATGTGGTTGCAGCCATGTGTAAGCTCCACTATTCTACTGCAGTTACCACAAACTTGCCAGCCCTCCTGGTGTGTGATCAATGTTCATGAGACACGCACCACCAGATTATATGATTGGGATCGTGAAGCTTCAGTACAGCTAGTGGCGCCACTATATGCGTGAGTGCTCAACGATAAAAGCAATAGTGTTATACGTGTAATGGTGCTTCTTTGTCGCTGCAGCACGCGCCACGTGTGCAAAGGAGCGCGGCGATCTAACAAAAGCTATTACTACTGCAGTGGCTGACAAAAGAAAGGCGTTGCCACTTTCGCTATTACTGCGGAACGTCAAAACAAGTATAACACTGACCTGTGTTGCCAGTGCTTTGAGTGCAGTAGCATCAGTAGAGCCTCCACCATCAGCAGCAGCCCACTTCTGTGCTGTCTCACAGCTGAGACCCGTGTGCCATAGTGTCTTACAGCGGCCACACAGCTCATCGCCACACTGTGGACACTGCAGCTTGTAATCATTGCTGCTGCTACTGCAGCTGTTATGATTTGATGTAGCAAAGCCAGTGTGAACGATAGCGTGCCAACGTACTGTTCGATAGCTTGCAGATGCTTGCTAACAGTACAGTGACACTGAACGCTGTGTTCAGCAGTCGACGTACGTACACTGCTA
>AXNI01006663.1:0-15372 GCA_000498555.1 Heterococcus sp. DN1 | reverse complement strand
TCACGCTACTGTGAGGTCGTCATTGAAGTAGATGAACAGCACTGGTGTAGAGCACTCATCAAGTGCTCCTAGCCGCTCAAACTCTGCTGATTCATCAGCCACCCCATTCTGTGCAAGCGTCAAGTCTAAGTCTAGAGGCACAAACACATCTCCTCTCAGAGCCTTCCACGTGTAGCTGGCTGCGTGTGAGTTGTAGCTGTTGTAGCGGCGCTGTATGCCTGCTATAGTGTCCTCGCTAGCTACTCTCAGATCATCCTCCTGCTGCGTCAGTATGTTCACAACTCTGATGTAGCGTGCTCGCCTAGTCAGTTTGCCAATGATGTACTTCTCATCGTGCCACCAAGGCGTGCCGAAGTCAGTGCGCCAAGCTGTTGTTGGGAATGCTGGAGGGACATGCACATAGCGCCCATCAGGAGTGTACGCTACTGTCAGGCCTGTCACAGCATCCACGCAGGTGCGAGGGTTGCCTGTCTTTTCGTTGAACCAGTGCGATATGTCACGTCCAGCTGCTGCTATGATTGGCTCTGCAAGAGGCCCTCTGTTGTCTGCAATCAGCTTTGTGAGGTCAAGCACTTTTTGGCCTGAAGACACCCAGCAGTCCTCTGCACAGTTGTGGTCAGCAATATCCTCTGGAGTGTAGTACTGGGGCGGCGCCTGTTGTACATGCGTGCAGCGACAGGGCACAGAGCACAATGTGATTCGCCAAAAACGACTTTGCAGGGCGAAATTGGAGCGATCATTGCAATTATATACGCACACATAATAAAGCAAGACATTGCTGCTGTACCTCTGCAACGCCCATGCCTGCAACGCTGGCAGCGCACAAAAACCGTTCTTCAAAAGTAACGGTTTAAAAGTAACGGTATCTACTGAAACGCTCCGATTGTGTACTGCTGCTGCTTCTGCTGCTGTGGCTGTGCGTGCTGTGCGACCCTGCTGTCAGCGATTGCATCGCACGTGATGGTGGCTACTTTGGTTCTGCCTGATTCTAGGCTAAGTGGCTACAATGAGAAGCTGTGGGAGCTGCGTGAAACACCAAGGCCAAGTGACGAGCACGCAATCATTGACCGAGTTCGCACTGCAGTCAAACAGAGGCGGATACCACTGCAGGCGTTCTTTGAAGCTTACGACCTACACAACAGCAAGAAGATCAGCAAGCGCCAGTTCCTGCGCGCACTGGACAACTCTGGTCTTGGCATCACCACTGCTGAGGCGGACACACTCTGCAGCGTGTACAAGTCACTTGAGCCTGGCTGCCATGGTCTTGTGCGCTACCTGGACTTCTGCGACTGTGTCAACAGAGTGTTCACTGTCAAAGAGCTGGAGAAGTTCCCTTCACAAGCGCTGCAGTACTCCCTTGGATCAGTGCCAGCACCTCACCTAGGCTTAGATCATCCAGAGCTCGCTGCTGCTGAGAAGCTACACCTGATAGAAGCAATCGATGAGATGCGGCGCACTGTCTCTGAGAGGGGCGTTGTAGTAGAGTCCCT
Organism: Heterococcus sp. DN1; assembly: GCA_000498555.1. Taxonomy (NCBI): domain Eukaryota; class Xanthophyceae; order Tribonematales; family Heteropediaceae; genus Heterococcus; species Heterococcus sp. DN1. Next base: position 13,882 of record AXNI01006663.1, on the reverse strand, counting down.
CTTCCGTGATTTTGATCACACACACTCAGGCAATGTCACAGGGGAGCAGCTGCTACGTATCATTAGTGCACATCAGCTACTTGATGGCAAGAAGGTAAGCTATACATACACACGTTGAAGTACTACTGTATGCTTTGATGATCGTATCGAGCTCACAAGTACAAGTCGCTGTTGTTTCCGCATGCTATTTATAGGTGCTCAAGCCAGAGCTGTATGGCACTGTCTTAGTGAAAGCATACAGCATCAATGAGCCAAAAGGGTCAGCAGTCAAGACGAATGCACCACCTGGTATCAAAGTGATCATGTGCAACTACCGTGCACTGCACCATGACTGCATGTCACAAAACACCAGCAACAGTAGTAGCCAACATGATGGCAGTACGAGTAGCAGCAGTAGCACGGCAACAAGTAACCCAGACGCTGCTGAAACAGCTATACTGACACACTATGGCAATACAGTGCAGTCAGTAGCAGCCTACTTCTGCGCTCTTGATGCGCAGCTTGCACTTGGTGGCAAGTGCACTGGTAATGAGTTTAGAAGTGCACTACAGCAGCTGCAAGTACATGGCTTAACAGCTGCACAGATAGAGTCTCTGATTGTAAAGTACCGCTGTGCTGGTGGACTGATTGACTTCACTAAGTTTGTATCAGCGCTGCGCACAAGGTCAGTGCAGCTCAAGAACAGGACCTCGCAGAGTATGAACGTTGCAGCATGGGCTGAGCAGACACATCTCAATGATACTGAGGTATGTCACTTATATGTTTATTGAGCGCAGGAAGACAACTGTGTGCAGTATAGCACTAACTGCTGTACTATAACAGCTACTGGATTGTGCAAGAGTCCGTCTTTGCTGTTCTGTCGACAATGCTCTTCTCTCTGGTTGGTTGAAGCAACGCTCAGTGTGTGCGTGCAGTGTGAAGCTGCAGAGTTGTTGCACTGTGTTGCATTTATAGCTGCAATCTTGATGTGCACAGCGCTAACATCTGCTCTGCACTTTTGCTTGTGTCCATCTGCACTACTTTTGTGGTCGCCATAGATGCAAGAGGTGAACAATCTGATAGATGAAATGGCTAACCGTATATCACGTGGGGGTATACTACTACAGCCAGTTTTCTGTGATTTTGACCGCAGAAGGGAGATGTGTGTAGCTAAAGATCAGGTAACACTCAGCTACATTTGACACACACTTATTATACTTACAGTTCAACACGTATGACATAAGTTTGAGAGTTACGTGTACACAAGCTAATATTTCCAACAATGTGTCGTGCTAGTGCATGCCTTGAGCACATATATTGCAACATCATGACAAACTGTGACATTTGCAGCATGATCACATACTCTGCTAACACCAAGCCATTATGAATCTTACACTGCTTTCACCTTGCATTTCTGTATACGCCAGTTTGCTAGGGTGCTTGGTGGCGTGTCACTGCTGCCAACGGACACTCGTTTAGCAGAGCTACTGTTTAGACGCTATGCAGTGTATGATACAAAGCACAGGCCAACTGATCAGCAGTCATTTATAGACTACAGGCGCTTTCTGGCTGACATTGAAGCTAGTACTACAGTGCAAACACAAGCTGCAGTACGTGCAGCTGCAACATCTGCATACACTACTACCACTCGCGCTTACGACAGCATTGCAGCCAAGAGTGCTGCAGCCAGTAAGAGTAGCAATAGCACAGTACAGTCATCAAGTGTTGTTACTAGAGATTATGATACACTGCTGAGCACACTGCGTAAGGGGTGCCTTGTGAAGAGACGTGCATTAGAACCACTGCTACGAGACTTTGATCAGTTGAGACATGGTGTGATCACGTGTGCACAGCTAGGGCGTGTGCTGAGCACAGCAGGGCATAGCTTGAGTGACGCTGAGCTAGTTATACTGTGTGATCAGTACAAGCATGTGCCAGGTGACGCCGCTAAGGGCGCCACTGCTGCATCATCAAGGTAAACTTCACTGCATCTCATTGTGTTATGTGTCATGTGTGTATAGCAATGTCATTGATGATACTAACGCTAGCACAACACTTTAGGTAGTCGTGAGCTTCTGATTGCACTGGTGTTTTGAAAGCGCGATGGCTAACATCAGTGCACCGCTGTGTCTGATCTGTTAAATATTATCATATAATAACAGTCACGGTGCAATCAAGGCACCAGCGCCAAGCAACATGGCATCATCACTACGCCAACAGACTGAGCTTGTTAACTATAAAGCACTGCTAGCAGATGTAGAGTGTGTATTTGCTGTTGCTGAACTCGAGAAGCGTGATACACGTATGGATGTACGACAAGAGCTCAAGAGCGTCGAACTCAGTAGTGAAGCAGTTGATGACATGCCACTAACACATGAAGATGAGGTAAAGCATTGTCGTATGATCATATATATATATACGTAATCATAAACTTCTAAATATATACAGTACATATATGAGTTATATGAGCATATATGACATGCCACAATATCGAGCAAACTCTGCTGTCACTGGCAGTCACATTGTAGCTGCCTGTGTACAAGCATTACTGGTGCGTTAAGTGTCTGCACTGCATGTTAGCACATTGTTAACCTGCACTCATTGACTTCGTACGTGCGCTGTCAACAGTATCAGCAAGAAGTATATGCATGTACACATGCTACGAAGTGATCGCTCTGATGTTCTCTGTGTTGGTGTTTAATGTTACATACATGTACTACCGCTGTGACTGCAGGTGCTTGTGTCAAACTTTCTGAGAGAGCTTGCTATGCTTAGCACAAGGAGAGGTGTATCACTTGCACGTATCTTTACTGATCACGACAGAACTCGCAGGGGCACAGTAACAGTTGGTCAGTTAGAGCGCACACTAGATGCTGAAGGTATCCCTGCAACAGCTGATACACTACAGGCACTTGCACGCAAGTTCAGATACACTGGTCAGAGTGGTGGTATGATTAGCTACAGAGCTTTTTTGAGTGCTGCTGATGCTGCTGCTGAAATGAATGCAGCACTGACACCACGTACAGCACCAAGCACTACACAGTACAGGTAATAAGATTGAAAAAAAGTCATACATTTCAATTACATATACTTCGAATGTAGCACGAGCAGCAGCACATGCAATATAACCCCCGCTGAAAGGCACGACGTTTTAGAACTGGCAACAGCGCAGGTGATCATGAGCAGTCAAAGCTCGCTATGTTTGGTAGGTGTAGTTTTTATCTGCACGATGCGCTACAATAGCGTGACAATCTGTAGAGTATCAGTGACATTACACTTTGACGTAGTGATTGCTGATTGCTTGACGCTGTACTGCTTTTGTGTAAACTTACAGAGCTGCGCTGAGGCAATCAAAGAACACACCACACGCGCTACTTGGAGCAACGACATCAACAACAACAACACATCAGAAGCTCCCGCGCACTGTTAGCTCAAACACTGGTGGCAGTAGCAGTGGCACATCACAACTACTACTTGCAACACAACAGCTAGCAGTCACAGCAGCGCTATCAGCACAAGCACAAGCTCAGAGGCAACACTGTGCACTACGGCCACTGCTTGCTGCCGAAGACATAAGCTACTGTGGTGAGATCAATCCTAGTCGCTTTAGGCACTGCTTAGGGTTAGCTGGTGTGCGCTTAACAGGCGCAGAATTGCTAGCAGTCGAGACTGTGTTTAGTGGTAGCAAGTGGTGTGGTAGCTTTGATTGGAGAGCTTTTTGTGATGCTGCTGAAGGTGTTAGTAGTGCTGCTAGTGTGTGCACTAATTGTGATGATAAGCAGTGCAATGGTAACAACTGTGAACAGCAGCAGTGTGTACACACAGCACCAAAGCTGAAACTGGCACTGCCACAACTGGTCTTTACTGCTACTACAGCCACTGCTACTGGTACTACTACTAGTAATGTTGCAGCAGCAGTGGTACAAGCACAAGCACAGCCAAGCTGGGAGGAACAGGCACTACTGCTGAAACTGAGACAAGCGCTACGTGATGGTGGTGTTACTGAGCTAGTAAGCATGTGCTACAAGAATGACAGAGCTAACACTGGCTATGTTACTGAGACGCAGTTCTTCAGTCACTTAGCAGCAACTGCAAGCACAGGGTTAAATATGATACACATAGGGCCTAATGCACGTGCAGTGCTGTGCAAGCTACTAGTAGTCAAGAGGGGCACTGAGCTAACAGGTGTGGTCAACTACAAGCAGTTCGCTGCAAGCATGGACTAACCGTTGAGAACGTTTGTGCTGTCGGTGTTAGATAGTTGATTTAGTGTGTATGAAAGAGCGCGATTCAAGCCTTGTGTGTGCACCAGCAATGTTACCGTATATATGATATAGTGCTATTCGATACTGCTCTGCAACTGCTTGCTGTGCGCTACTGCTGTTTTGATGAGATTGCTTGAGTAAACATGAACAGATCGACAAAATCATCCAACGCATCGCAATTGACTCAATCAATCAACGCATAAGAGTGTATGAGAGTAAGCTGCAAAAGTATATTGTTGGTTGAAATCCCAAAACACGGTCTGTATTGCCGTTTGCACGCCCCTTATAGCGCCCTCACGTTGCTGATCTGCAGCAGCGCTGCCGGTGACATTGTATGCTGCTGTTGCATGCAACATGGCATGTGTCACAAGCATGTCTTACATGTCTTACATCACAACTCTTCACTGCAAACAGTCTCTTGTACTGCTGTTACTACTGCTACTGATACTACATATACTACTGCCCAGCATTCAGCGCCAGTTTTCTCTTCTTATGTATCTTTCTCGTTTCACACCCTTGCATGCCAATACTGTGGCATGCTATCACTGCAACCTCTCGAGCACAGCCTTATGCTGCTCATCGCTCTCATTGCTTATTATTGCTACTGCTGCTCACGCACCTTACACTTTTACTCACTAACACAGCAACTACTACCACTGCGAGCAGCAGTGTAGCAAATGGTGCAATCAGCGTTACTGCTGCAGATTCTATGCAGTTTCTATGCAGTTTTAGCTTCAGTGGAACCGCCAAACACAGCTGTCCATAGTGTTGGTCGTACCCAATTATAACCACTGCTCTCTACCTCACATTTTGCTTTCATCAGCAGTAGCTCAAACACACGCTCATGTGTTGCAGGTAGCCTCAGTTCAGCTCTTGGTAGTGATGTCCTGTTGGTATGAGAGTACAAATTGTGACAACATGGGGCATTCAAGTGCAATGCATGGTGTGAGTGCTAAGGCCTTGAGAGACTGCTTTGTTCATGTAGTTGATTGCATGACTACCTCGCTAGCGACTGATGCTGATTTGTAGGAATTGGCTCACACCGTAGGCGAAAGCATGTGAAGATTTCCTATACTGGAGGTTGCGATAGTAACAGTAGTATTTTGTTCATGTATTGAGGTGTGTACCTGTCAATGCAGCGGTCACGAGCCCGCTTAACATCAAACAGTGTCTCAAAGCTCTTCAATTGCTCATACAGCTCACGCTCAGAGTACTGTGCATACGACAGACAGCATGGACAATCAAATCGACAAAGCGCAGTGATTAGTCAGTCATCATTTAACGATAAGTTATGTTTTGTGCCTGATGATTGGGCTGAATCTGTATAATATAAAGACTTCACAGGCAGTGGTACATAGAACCCATACATGTACACGCATGCTCATGCATACGTGGATTATTATAGCAGTAGTACATCAGCAACAACAATAGGTACCTCAAGCGACAGCTTGCCGCCTCTGCAGCCAAGAGCAGTGCACGCAGCACCACGCACACTGAGCCCCCGTGTTCTGCAACCACAGCATGCATCATCACAGATCAGCCAGCCTACAGCATGCTGCTTCTGTGCTGCACGCACAGCTAGTGTTAAGTGCTGTGTGAGTGAGCTCAGTAGTGCTGCCTCGTTAGCTGCTCCCCACAGAGGCGCACTGCATTTAATGCACACTAGTGACTGATTCAGCTCTGCTGCTGACTTGGGGATGCCCTTAGTTGCATCGTAGGAGAAGGGAGCCTGCACTGGTGCTACTGCATGGCATCTGTAAGTATACAAGTGTTTCATACAGTGTGAAGACATTAGTTGAGTGTACTGAACGAGCGTCTAGCAGCAATGCAGTAATGCAAGCAGCTTGTGTATACTGCATTGCTACGAAGCGCACATCAAACAGAGGCTTCAAGCACATTGCAAAACACTGTAAAGGTCAGCAGCAGCTGATGTGCATAGCAGCAGTAACAGCAGTTAGGGGACATAAGTATAGTGTAGAGTTGTATGCTTAGTAGTACCTGAAGCAGGTGGCATGTAGCGGTTGACAATCTTTAAACCTCTCTTCATCAGTTAGCTTACTTGATGGTGTAAAGGCCCAATCATCTGCTTCTTCACCACCTGCATTTCAAGTTGTTAGTGTTTGATTTTGACGCAAACAGTGGCACACAACCAGTGATCAGATCAACTGTGCACATTGCACTATGCAGTAGCTGATGTATCATCGATGTGCTAGTTCGTGCAGCTGAGAGATTACGAATCTGAAGCACTACAAGATTCGATAGCGCTAAGCAGTACAGCATTCAGTACAGTCAATACCAATAAACACACAATACACTCACTATGCAGCATATATCACAGTATGTATGTTAGTGTAGGTACCTGCACCACTGCTGCCACCAACCCCCCTGTTAAATTTAGTAGGGTCAAGTCCCATATGCTGTGCAATAGTAGCAGCACTAGTGCCTTCGATTGGCTCACACAAACGTGCTATTGGTGGCACAAGCTGCTGTGTTAGGTACCACTGCACATCAGGTACAAGAGCACCATTGCTACGCAGTACTTCCTCAGGGTGATGAGCTCTCTCTGCTGGTGACAGTGTTGTAGCTATGTTTGATGCCACTACTGCACTGCCTGCTGTGTTGTGTATTGTGTACAAGTGTGAAAACAAAAGTGAAAGGGAGACACTCTCGTCAACACAGTGCGCTAGTTTATGCTTGCTCACATGCGATTTGAAGTGAGCTCATAAGGCTGAACTACGTGTGTATGCTCTTTGGCTAAACACTCGATAGTCATTCAGTCATCTGGCAACTGAGTAATTAAAAAGTGGTACAGCAAGTAAAGTGGTATTTCTAGAACACTGCAGTGTGCATACATAGTGTACTGTAAACTATAGAAAACACGCATACATACCTTCATCATGCTTGACAGCAGTGCCATCGGTTTTGATGTCCACAATAGCACCATCAACAACATCCATTGCAGCCAGTGCAGCAGTAGCGTCTTGCTCTTGTTTAGCTGCAAGTGCTGCTTGCTGCTGTGCTGGTGCTAAACAGATGATGTATGGTATATGATTGCCTACATTCACTGGCTTGCCTGCCCTCTGCATTGCCATTGCTACCTGTTAGCACAAGCCCCACGTATATGCAGTGTTGTTTGTGTATATGCAGTGCAGCAATGTTAGTGTTACAACAAAAGCATGTAATACTACACAGCGTGATGTATCGCTAGTAGTAGCAGCAGTAGCGCTGGCAAATAAGTGTCAGCTGTATGTGTAACAATGCGACATGAACTCTAAGCGTAAATAGTGCTATCAGCAAACAGTAGCAGTTATGGTACCAGTACCTGTAGATGGGGCTCATTTTTTGCATTAGGGTAGTCTTGTGGCTGCTTACTGATGCTCTTAGTGATGACAAACTGTGCAATAGGTACATGTCCTTCACGCATAGCTGCTGCAAGACCTCTTAGATGCTCATGTATACTCTCTACTACTGTCTCACGTGCTTCACCACTCAGTATACGCTCTAACACAAACTTGCCAGTTTCCTGTTTGCGTACAAGTACACAACATAGCACAAGGTAAAAGTTCACACAATGAGCTCACATGTTCGGTTGTCATGCATTGCAAGCTGATCGCAGTAGCTTGTGCATGCACGGCCACTATCAGCAAGCACACTACTGCATAAGTTGTCAACAGTTTTATGATGGCTGCTGTTGCCTTACAGGCACACGCTTTACACGACTGCAGAAGCAGCAATCTGTGCGCTGCACGCTGTGGCTGTGCTGTTAGCTCAGGTTAGAAATGGTGACAGTCAATGAGTTGTCAACAGTTGTAACAGTAACCAAAACGGTTACTAAAATGGTTACTAAAGCAGCGTTACACTCACCTTGGAGAGGCCGCACCAGTCTCTACGTACAAGATCAAGACCCTTTACTTCTTGTTCAACACCTTGAAGTTTACCATCTAATCCTTCTTTTACAATAAGAGCTGCATACTTTTTCTTTTTTAGCAGTAGCATGCTCTGATAGATGCCATCAAGATCAAGCTCTAGACTGCCATACAGCTTGTTCACTTCCTTCTTGATCAGTGCTCCCTGTATTAGACAGTGTCAGCAGCGACAGTAGCAGTAGTAGCAAGAGATTTTAGTATACAAGCAGCGGTCAGAGCGATTGGCTGTTGCACTCAGCATTGCAAGCTTTGTAGTTCGATGTTACAGTGTTACTATAGCATGCTGCAATTGTCACAATACTATGCAACAGCAATGTGTGCGATCTTATGTGCTAATCTAAGTGTTTGCATTGTAATGTCATTGTTATATAGCATATGTTGACATGTTTGCAGTATGTATACCTGTTCTTTAGCTTGTGCCAGATCCTTAGTGCGTGTATTAACCATAACACTGTCAGTATCACCATAGATTACCTCTAAGCCAAGCTCATTCTGCAGCAACAGCATCATAATACAGTTAAGAGTACACTACAACCATGAGCACCAGCAGGCACTCTAAAGCAATTAGACGGGTATGTAGCAGCAGACACACACTACTGCATCAGTCATGCGTGTCTTCTGCGAAGCATACGCTTACACGTTATGGCAGTATACTGAACATGACTAGTAGCGGATAACCAAGTATATGCACTATTTGTGTGTATCGTTTAGCTACCTGTGTAACATCAACAGTCCTCTGGAGTGCATCACGGCCTTGAGATGTCACCAGTGCTGCAATTGGCTGTGACAGCAACCGCATGCAGTAGTACCAGCAGCAGCAGTAGTAGCAGTGAAAAGCAACAGAGATGTCAGCACTGAGAACACATTGCAATTTGCATATACACTCTTGAAACTTGTAGTATTTATAGCATACAGGATATGTGCATGCATGCAGAGGGTATATGTATATACTAAAATGAAGTAATGACATTGTATCCCTTTATACGGTATGTACCTGAGCACAGAATCTACCATGTGTGAAACCTAAGCATCCATACATGGAGTTAGCAATCAGTTTGAGTGCTTTTTGACGTATGTCCAGCTCTTGCTTGCGTACTGCATTCTGCTCAGCTTTCAACATCTGTAGCAACAGCAGTAGCAACAACGTGTTGTACATGACAAGACAGCATAGGCAGTCAGTATATTGTAGCGTAATTGATAACTTGCATTACATCACAAAAGCGATACTGCGCCAGACAGGAGCAATAACAGCATCAAGAGAATGCCTTACTGCAACGTATACACGCCTTACCGCAACGCATACACGCCTGCACTTACTACTGCTATTGCTCTTGTATCACCCAGTGCAACAGCTACTACTTTAAGCACATTGGCTACTAACAGTACTATTGCTTTGCCTATAACGTGCTAGCACAGTATTTATGAGCAGTAGTACACTACGACCTTGTGCATGAATTGCTATTGCAGTACCTATGAATTGCAATAGTAGTATTGTGTATATATGACATGTATGTATGTATAGTGTATATATACTTTTTTGACCATGCCACGCCTCTCCACAAGGCTCTTAATGACACGTGGCAGCACACCAGCAGCAGCACCCTCTGGTACTGGTGGTAGTCTCACACTGTTAGTGCTAGCATTAGTGCCACTGCTACCAACTGTTACTGCACCAGTATTAGTGCCACTAGCACCATTAGCACCATCATTAGTGTCATCAAGCTCATCAATATCCTCTATCATATCATCATCATCAGGTGGCTGCTGCTCGCTCTCTATAGTGACATGTATAGTACCATATACAGATGCAGTAATGTGAACACATTTGACATGTGAGTGATTGCGACCAGTGTAACGCAGCGCGACATGCAATGCAACAATAGTACTATGATGGCAAGCAATATACAGATGGGATAACGCAAACAGCTTTGACATGTGAGTGACAGCGACTAGTTGTATCACATTGTGCATGCAACACGATGACAGTACTGCAATGACAAAGAGCGCGCTCGTTGATTTTATTTGCGCAGCATTGAGCAAACATCCCTATACTGCAGCTCGATGCAGATGCGCTTCACATATCTGTTCTTATCAAAGTAAAATACATGTGTGCAAACATACCTGCAGCAGCAGTGTCAGTAGCCTTTTTGCCCTTACTTTTGCTCTTACTTTTACTCTTGCTTGCCTTACCACTGCTCTTACTGCTACCAGCACTACTAGTAGTAGTAGTTGGTGTTGGTGCATCTATGTACTGTGTCCAATCTACTGTAGTGAAGCACAGATTGTACTCTTGTATGATACTAGGATACAGTGAGTTGAAATCAAGTAGTAGAATGTAGTCATCATACAGGCCTTTCTTTGGGTCTAACACTAGACCACCAGCATAAGCAGCCTGTTATTGAAAAGTGTCATCATGATTGCATAACAGATGCACAGAGATGATAACAGCATTGTGTGTGAGCGCTATGAGTACATGAATTGTCCGATATTCTAATACTGTAATGCTGCAGTGAAGTTGCAAAGCACCTGTACTGTGCAAGAACCCGTTTATTGCGCAATCTGCAATGGAGGTAGCAATCAGCAGTAATAGTGTTGCATACAGCAAATCGAACAATGCAGGGTCTCAACGCAGATCGCAATGCATTTAGTTCATTACAGACTACTGTGTTAGAACGTGAACATGATGCAGATAGTCCACCATTACAATGTTCACATAGCATACTATAAAGCTTATATACCTTTTGCCGCACTCTGCCATTGCCTTTACCAGCATAGAGAGGTTTCTCTGGAGTGATGAATTTCCTCTCATGAAACTCATGCAGCAGTAAGTAGTCAATACGCTCAGCACGACCATATCTCAGTGTACGTGACCAGAGGCCGCCACTCAAGCAGGTTAACTGCTTTGACAGTGGCACAACCTGTAGACAAACAGCAGCAGTAGCAGTAGTTGTAGTAGAGCAGTCATATATAGTGATCAGTGTACAGCAAATAAGCGTATTAAAGTTAGAAAGTTCAGAATGCACACATCACTTAAACAACGATAGCCATATTGCTAATAGTAACTGAATTATCACTATACACAGCAGCACAATCTACAGTACGCAAGCACATACACGCTTCATAAGGTAGTGCACCCATGATACTACACTGCAGCACCTAACACAGCAATAGTTATAGTAGTAAATAGTAGTAGTGTACCTGTAGTGACAGCATGAGCATCTGTACTAACATAGAGTCATTGACAGTGTGCTGTGCTAGTCTAATGATTGACTGTGCTCCTTCTGCATACAGCTGTGGTACATCAGATGGGTCAACTTCGCCCCTGTTTGTATACATTGTGAACATAACACATAGTGTATATGTTTTGCATACCACGCCAACAGTCAGCACACATATGACACTTAAACTGCTGATGCATCAATACAGTGAGTACGCTTGCCTAGCACTGCGTGCCACTAAAGAGTCACTGTTTACAGAGCTTTTGTGTAACCACAATAAGTGCTGTAGCACAAATCTAAGCCTAGCATGCTTTGCTGTAGATGTGTTGGCTAACTTTGCGTTGTAGTATCATACCTGGTGTTGCCAAGCTGTGTCTTACTGAGGTGTGTTAGACTGTATGTAGTCTCCCTAATGAACTCTTTAGCACTAAGATAAGTATCACAGATGAGTCTACCAGCTGTTAGATTAGCACCAAACTGCTCTCTACCACTAGTGTTACTGTTGCTGTTGAATGTACTAGGGAATGTGCTGCGCCTTAGCCTACCTACAGCACTCCACATAAGCTTAATACCCTGTTGTGTCAGTACAAAATGTACATCATGCATTAGTTACAGCACGGCTCTATTGTGTGCATGATCGTCGTCAAAGAACAGGCACATGACAACGTGCAGCACTGCTAAGCATAGAAACGCAGTAGCGCTAGATGTATACTGGTTGCCTACAGAGTCATTGATAAGGAGCACTATGTATACACTATGTAGGTATATATAGCGCCTCCATGCATGCACAAATTGCGCGCACTGCGCACACAGCAGCATGCATACAATCTCTATCTACTCTATGTACACTTTGCACTGCATAGTAGTACCTGGCGTTTAGCGCTAGCTAGCAGCACGTCCAGGTCAAACCCTACAATGTTGTGACCAACAATAACATCAGGGTCGTGGTGCAGCAGCAGTGAGAATACACGCCTTAGCAGCCTTGCTTCATCAGTGAAAGCTTCTACTGTGCCACCTCTACTGCCACCACTGTTAATGCTCTTAACCAGACTGTCCATGTCATGTGGAAATGTGCCAGGATAACGACCAGTAGCTGCAAACGCACGTCCTAGAGGCCTTATGCCCACCCAAGATGTCATTAGATCTGATGTCTCAGCCTGTTGTTTGGCAGTGTTTGTCAGTAACAGTGTTGCATTGCAGAGCAGTAGTGTTGAGTGTATGAAAGCGTTGAATGCGTCAAAAGGAACTTGAACGAGATGCTGCAGTACGCTGGACAACACTTGTACACTCCAGTATTCCTTTTGTAACTCAGTGCGCACGTGCATGTCGTACAGTAGCTTGACAGCAAGTACTACTGTATGCACTTTTCGTATCATTCAACTGTAGTTTGCCAGTTCAAGCACTTACAGATTTAGCATCAGTCTGAACAGATCTGTGTATAAGTGCCGCAATAGCTACAGGTTCATGAGCATGTGTGCTAGGGTTGATCACAGTCTTTGTTGCTAGTGACATTGTCACAACTGGTGGTGCTACAGGTGGTGCTCTTGTCTCTGCTAGTGGTGGCACCTCTGGTGACAGCTCATCACCTGTATAGTATGTATAGTATATAACAGTACCACATATATATATGCATGAACATACAGAACAAAGTGCATCTTAGTGATGACCATCAGCGACGATGTGAATGCAGCAATGTGTACATCACTACGGATATTACAATAGTACAGCAACCAATGTAAATGCCTAATAAGCACCAGCAGTGTACAGCATTGTACACAGCCTGTGGACAATGACTGAAGCAAATGCACACAACAGTCATTGTTTTGCTAGCAGAGTAACGCGTGTACGAGTAACGCTTTTATAAGTAAACACTGTACTGTAATGTATGTTGTATGTTGTGAAGCGTATGTACCTTGTGGTGGCGGTGGTGCTGTCTTGCTACCCATCTTAACAATGCTCTTCGGATTAGTGATAGACACCTCTACTTTACACCAAGTCTTTGCTTCTCTCTGCACACATGGCTTACGAATGATCAACCAGCATGGTCCCATCAACTATTTGTGTTATAAAAGTAGTAGCAGTAGCAGTAACACGTAAACATTGTTGTCAGTACAACCTTTGCACACTTGCTGAGTGCTCCCAACAGTTTTGAAACAGTGTTCAAACTTGATAAAACGTATTGCGAACGCATTGCCACAACGTGATTGCTTGTCTTTCACCTAACATAAGTGGTGTTACTAACGCATGCGAGTGCTGCTACCTTACAGTTCAACAGCATCTAAATTAACAACATTACAATACCTTGCGTTTAATGAGAAAGTTCTCTAGTAGTGTAGTTCTGCCCCCAAATATTTTCTGAAATGCTTTCCCGCCACTGCTGCACAGCTCTTGTGATGGTGGCTTAGTACCCTTAGCTAAGTACCACACCTGTTTGTAGCCATATGTGTTATCGAAGTGTATGTCAGCACCAGCATTGTGTACGCGCGACAGTGTG
>AXNI01006577.1:0-20628 GCA_000498555.1 Heterococcus sp. DN1 | reverse complement strand
TTGTTAGCAGTTAGCCTAAAACCAGCTTCAGTATGCCGCAGTTCAGAAGCTGCTAAGTGAGTCAACTTCAGCTGTCTATCTGATGCTGCAGCTGCTGCCACAGCGCTCTGTGGTACAGCTGTAGGCTGTGTAGCAACAGGTGCAACAACAGCTGCTACCACAGGAGCCTGCACTGGTGGTGCAGCAGTAACTGGTACTACTGCTTGCGCTGGCGCTGCTGCCGATGGTGCTTCTGCTGCTACTACTACTGGTGGTACTACTGCAACTGCTGCTGTAGCAGGCACTGGTGCTGCTGGCGCTGCTTGCACAGCAACAGCAGCAGGTGCTGTTGGCGCAGGTGTTGGTGCAGTTGGCGTTGCAGTGAACACTATCTGAGCTGAGAATTTACCAGCGCTGTCTAGCTTGCCTTTCTTCTCATATGATAGTGCTGCTGTCTTTGCAAGCCCTGCTGTTGCTGCAGCTGCCAAGTCGCTTACAGCTATGGTGCCAAAGCCAATTAGCACATCATCAGTCTTCTTCTTGCTAGAGTTGTCTTGCCAGACCTCGATGCGCACTTCTTTCAGATCAACAATGCTGGGCACCGCCAGCTGCATTGGCCCAGGCCATGCTGCTGAGGATCCACCATTCTTGATGGCAGGCGTCTTAAAGCTGTCGCCATTCAGTATGACCTTGCAGTAAGGATCATTGCTCGCAAACAAGGACTCTGCTTTTCTCAGGTCGCTTACTGCAAGCTTTGTAAATGTGAGATGCCCTGCCATGCTGTCCTGTGCAGTGAAATTGATGCAGGCGCTACTTGCACAGCCTCATTGACACACGGCAGCGCGTGAACACACAAAATTTTCAAAAACCGTTACAGCCATAACCGCGTCAAAAACTTGAAACAACGCGCTGTTCCATCTGGTAAGAGGAATGGCGGCTACAGCCCCCGAATGCGATCACACCATTCTTTCTGGCCTTGTTCGCGATAATAAAAGTATACAGGTACATTTAAATTTACCTTCACAAAAGCAAGCACTTGATTTCAAGCTCACGTCTCCTTTGACTACGCGAACATCACACAGGGGCACTGGTTCTTTTCGCAGTTCCCTGGAAGCGACTGTACGAGTAAGAATATGATACATCTTGTGGCCGCTTCCAAATGGCATGGCCATGGTAGTAACGCTGTTCCTGCAGATGGCATCTTTCGTGGATGGTATAATGATGTTGCTCCAGATGGAAAGAGAATCAAAGTGAACTGCGAGTATGATCTAAAGTTCACAGCCTTTGAACATGATGTGCACGCTCGAGCTTTCAACGTCAAAGGAGTCTTTCGAACCCCTGTGCCAGAAGGCGTGGTTACAGGCATTGTTACCGGTGTTGCCGTTCTAGTCAGTATAAATAAATGGAGCGTAACTTTGTGGAACGTACTGCCTGCTAGTGCATTGCCAGCAGTCAACGGGGCTTCGTTGGTATCAAGTGAGGATGGGGAGTGCAGCGCCTGCAAATCTGGACGAATGGTGCCATTGTGCTGCCGCGACCTCCGGAGATGTCAGACATGCTATACTGAAACAGAGACCTGCCCGTCTTGCAATAATAAGATAGAGACGTGGCTTAGAACTTGACCAACGTTGAGTTGTTTCTGGCATAATGTATGAAATCTGTCACGACTTCAAGTACACACAGACAGCAGATAGTTGCAAGGCACAAGCTCTGTGTATTCGTTCGACGTTCTGTTTGCTCTTGATGCAGTGGCTACAAGCTCAGCACGAAGACATGAGCACTCTACATAGCATCAGATGTTGCTCCATTATGTTGCAGAGGTCCACACAGTTAACAATTATAATTGGCGACTTCTCTTGTGCCGTACTATACATATACACGTTCACTCTAGCTCACACTCCTCTTCATTAAATACACATGATGCACACTGCCAAGCTTGGCTCTCATGTGGCAGTGCATCCAGCCCTACACAGTGCAGATGATATATCTTCGTCTCACAGTTCGAGTCTGCACACTGAATCATAACAGCAGTTGCTGGTCCAGCACAAGTGCAGTAACTAGTTGGCACCACAGGATCAGATCGGCGCCGCTTCTTAGCTGCCACCTGCTTAAGTATCGTCACGACCAACAGGTCACTGTCAGTTACACCTTGATGCTGTCCTTCTGGTGCATAGGTACATCGCTCTATTGTGTATCTGCACTCAGAGTTGCGTATCTGCCAACTGAGTAGACTGTGCAGTATATCACTCAATGGGGTATCAGCCATCCTCTTAATCAATGGGAACACTACAACTGCTACATCTGAAGCTGAGTTGTTCACCTGGCTACCTAGCATCATTGTGTGTCCTAGTTTCTGCCAAAGCTCAAAACATAGAAGAACTGAGGTACGGCCCGTTTTGGCTTCTGCATCATTTTTGATCACGCTGAACATAGACTTCAAAGTGCCGCAATCAGCTTGAACAGCATTGCCCCATTCTTCTGGCATAGGTTTGAACACAGAGTCGTGCGATGTCTCGACACACACTATGCTAGCATCCCTTTCCTGCAGCTTTGTATTCAGATGAGTGCACATAGCTAGCATCTGCTCAATAGGAGGCATAGCCCAGTCTTCTAGAGCCTCACTATTGATCAACGCCAGTGCTTCTGCTGTAGTAAGTTTAACTAACTGAGGTACTGGTTCTAGTATATCATGCAGCAGCTTTGGCTTAAGCTGAAGGTTGCTCTTCGTGTGACAAAACCTCTGACATTTGCCAACTATAAGACCTCTTTCATCAACTATGTGATTGAACTCTATGTCCTGAAAGGAAGCACAGCATAAGCGTAAGCATAGCTAAGTGATCAACAGCAGTGTGAACAACTTATTTGATGTTAAACTAGAAGCATCATATAGGTGATCAACATACGTACTAGTAGTACACGCAGTGTACTCACCTCCATATACTGTTTGCATGGATAGAGAGCACCTCTTTCAACAGTAGCTTTCACGTTTAGCAGTATAAACGAGTATACGCTGTACGTTACTAGGAATGGTTGTACGAGCCTGTGTATGGTGCAAGCAAGCATTATCGAGAAAAGAACGTCAGAAGCGCAAGTTCGCGTAATGCACGATGAAAAGTATACACTTCACGTGAAGTATGATCGTAAGTATTGTAACATGCTTGAAGCACGTATTGCGTTATAACATCGCATATAAACATGCATTTGTGTTGAAGCATTGCATGTAAAAAGACCATTTCAGTATGAGATAGTACACCATACCTATGAGCTTGCTGGGTATCTCTATTGATGCCAATAACGCCATACTGTTCATGATGACCAGTAACATCACCGAGATGCTGGCAACGACCACTACCGGTGTGATGTGTGCGAGGTCTGAGAGTCACCGCTTTTGGACATGCTTTAGGAACATCTATCATAGCAGCTACTTCAGGTATTGTCTTGGCATCCACTTTGGTCGCCTCTGACGACAGTGGCAGTGCAAAGTCCTCAATAGCTTGCATGATGTCTACGAATGAGCATGGTAACACTTGCTTCTCACGCAAGGTGTCTTTGGTCGTAACATCCAGCTGAGTGCAGTAGTATATGTTATCATCAAGCACCCACACATGCTCCAGGCCTGCAGTGTATGCAAACAACTGTATGAAGAGCCTTGCGTAGCCAATACCCCCAGAGGCACTAGCTACTGTGGCAGCGCCACCAAGGGCTGCTTGCAGACCAATTGCAGCAACATCAATAGTATCAGGCAGTGACAGTACAAAGTATTCGTCGCCATAGTAGTCGCTGTATATGTCAAACTCTCCAGAGCGTACTACAAGTACTTGCACTGTATTCAATGCTTCTGTTCGTTTTGACTTCAGTGCTTCTTTTCTGTTTAGTAGTGCTTGTCTAGGTCCAGGCTCTGCACGTCCATAACTAGGTGTGAATACCCATCTCGCTGCTGCTACTATTGGTGATGTAGGTAAACGCCACTTTAACATGTTATCATCATTTTGCGGCAAGGCCTGCAGAACTGACTGCAGGTGTGTTGCTACATCATTGTTAGGATCCCACACTAATAGAGGTGATGACAGCATTACTCGTCCTGCACCCAGCCGTGTGTCTAGACTCACACGTGCATTTCTTGATGTTGCAGGGACAGCTGCTGACCTACTAGTACGTTTAGCTGCAAGAGTATGTAGTGCATGCCCACTAGTGCTAGTAATCATATTGCTTGTGCCTGATGATGGCACTGGCCAAGCCTGTGACTGCACAGTCAAGTCACTCTTTGCTTCTTGTATGACCCACGTAAGATAGTCTTCTAAGCGCTCATTTTGCTTGCCAGTCCACTTACTTCTGCTAATCTTGTTTAGCCTGCTGTCCCAATCTAGCACAGCAACAAGTGCTTGTGTATCTTCACTAGTATCGTGTGCATTGCCAGCACTGTCTAAGGGGCAGCGCACATGGCCATCACCTCTCATCAGCTTGTTGTGTTGAGGTAATTGATTGATTAGAGACAAACCATGATGTGATAAGATATGTTCACCATCTGATGACGTGAGCCAGGAAGTGTACTCTGACAACCACATTTGATCCGCATCTGGCCGTTTCGCAATGCGCTGTAGTGCACTGAGCCTTTCACCTGCAATCTTCTTGAGGTACTTGCCGAACTCAGGAAGGTGGTAGTCATTTGATAGTGCCGTACTTTTTTGCATCAACGTCCAGTTTGGCAGTATCCACTTAGCAGGATCCAGCACAGTTTTATCAGTGAACTTAAGTATTGGTGGCAATATAACAAGCCCTTCGCCTTCGCTCAAACCTTCCTGTGTGGCTGCATGCAGTAGCTCTAGATACCGCAAGTATGCGCCTGTCTTACCAATCTGACACTCAGCTGCAAGTACTATGCGCCTGTCGTGTATGTTCTCATTGTTGAGATCGTAGTGTAGGTTTGTTGTGTCTGGTCTATAGTGGGTGCTATACTTGTGCAGATCAGTGACATGCACACGCCCCACTGCTGATGTCATGTACATATCAAGCCCCTCTCTCATCCTTATGTATTCAGATATCTGTGATAGGTTTACAAGTTGTTGCGCTGTTTCTGGCTCAAAACGCAGCTTCTCTTTTTCAACTACTGCTCGATTGACTCCTTTGTATACATCTGCATTGATAATAGCATAGGGCAGTCTGTTCTGGACACACTTGTGCACTACATGTTTCACCTCTTCAAGTGATATGCTAGCAATTAGCTGATCGTACTCGTATGCCGTATCAGCCATGCCAATTATAGCGCCGCCTAGTGACTGTATAATTACGGTACCACCACTTCGTAACTCTGCTTCGATAACGTCGAGTTCACTACTGATTGGCGCCAGCTTGGGGTATCTACATAGTCGCCCAACTTCTTGCACAAAGGTTGCTAACCTGTGAGAAGTGCGAGCCTAGAATCAAGTGCAGAGAGAGAATGTGGGAAAGTATCACCCATACGTCCTCTGTCGCAGATAATGATGATTGATGGTAGATTATGAAGATCTTCATAGCTGAGCTCCACCTGTGCAAGATACGTCCATGACAGCGCAAGCGCAGATGTATGATAATGATAAGTAAAGAAAACATTATAAATGTACTACTATGTGTATATGTGTAACAGTAACACTGAACGCACACTATACTTGAACAACATGTGAATACACTGTGTATGCGCGTTGCAAACGCGTTGTATGTAAGTTTTGCAAACCAGCTGCTGAAGCGTTTATGCATCAAGGCCTTTGAGAACTGTGGTAAAACAAACGGTAAGATGATGCTCTGCGTGGTAGCGTACCTGCTGAACCTTTTTAGACTGTATGTTTGTGAGAAGCTGCGTGCGATGCGTGATTGTACTTGCTAACGACCGTGGCTCACTAGCTGTCTGATCGCTCAGATCCATGTTCAAGAAGTGCGTTTCAATATCATCTCTGATGTTCACAATACCAGCATCTCCAATGACTGAAAACGTGCGTGGTTTACGTAAGTTTCCAACAGTGCCAAAACCAAGCTTTTCCATACCACGCCGCAATCCTTCTTGCAGTGAACGATTCTCATCTTTGTTATACACTCTAATCACTTTCATCCTACCAGTACCAGATTTATTGTCAACGTTCAGCAGATCCGATACTATACGATCAGTCTGTGTGTAGAAAGTATCTTCAATAGCATCTATACTGTTCATTTCAGCTACGTACTTGTCCATCAAAACTGCACGCAGTATGACATTGTTATGTTTGAAATCTTGCTGTAGTCTGGTTGCTATAGCTGCTTCTTTAGAAGCTCGCTTATCAGGTGTATCTGTCACGTCGTGGCTCTCAGCTCTGTACTGCTTCAGCATAGTGAAGAAGCTCTGAGGCAAATGCGTTTGATTAGCAAAATCAGCAGTATCATCTAAGTCTGATGGAGGATATAGCATCTCACTTTGCACTTTACTAAGCGTGTAGTAGTCTTTGATGATCTGTAGTATCACTGTAATATTGTAGTCAACAGGTTTAGCTCGATAGACTGATACTTGATCCAAAGCTTCCATGAACACATTGATACCAGTGTTATCAAACTTGCTGTTAAGATGCACAGTGAGTTCACTTCCAGTTAGTGTACACAGTGGCTCCAGCACTTCACATTGCACAATCTCACCTGCAAGTACACAATTGCAAAGCGTGTGCGAGGGGTGTCAGAATGCTGCTGCTTACCATATCGCTTAGCATAAACTGTATCTTAAAGCAGCACTCACCAATGCCACAAGCACGCAGTGCGTCAGTGTATCCATCAGTTTTTCTAAACACCGCAAAGTATGCAAGTGAAAAGAGATATTCTGCAAGTACTAGATGGCCATCATCAAGTATCACAGAGCCTTTGGTGGCCTTCTGAGCCTGCTTTGCTGCCTTTTTGCGTGTACCATACCCAGCTGAATTGTACATTCTAAGCAGCTTTTTAAACCCAGTATCCTGTGGGGGTTATTATAGCATGCGTATAACATGCACAATGTAAGCACGGCCCGCACATGGTTCTACACGCAATACAAATCGAATTCGAATGACTGAAGCATTAGTAGGATACCTGACGCAAACGTGTCTGCTGTATTGATCGTGCAGAGTTGTACTTCGCTTCACCTATACTGTACTCATTGCATGCCTCATACGTGTCTTCTGGAGCAATGTGCACAGGCCCATAACCAAATCCTAAAAGAGGTAGGATACTTTCAGCTGCCTCGCAGTGAAGTATCAGCACTCTGGCAGTTTTGGAGTGAACAGTGAATCGACTTTCATTTGCTGACAGGCCAAACGTAACCGATTTCAATGTCTTACTTTGCTTCAACATCTTATTGATATGCTCTACAAGTTCAGCTGTGTTCACATACATTCTGCCTGTTTCCGTGTACAGTGCATTGTCGATAGTAGTGCCGTCATCTGCTGTTATTGTTTTACTGTGATGTAACTCAAACTCTATGGTAGTCATTACTGTTTTGCCACCGCCAATGCTGAGTTTTATCTTACGCCTGCTCAATGGCGCTTGAAATGTGATAGTGCTGAAATAGTACTGTAAACTACGATATAAGCTTACACCACGCATGCTTTCATGCTCAAACCACTTGACTACATTTGAATCTGCTGTGGTGTCGCTCTGTTTGACACGGCTGCACTTAGTCAGACAGTTGTATGGTGTCGCACTCACCAGTAGCACAACCACATTAGGACAGCTGCACAGCTGTTGATCATTGATGAAGGTGTCATGAGCACCTTGTAAAGTAGGCCCCCAATGACACTCGTCAGCTATAATCACAAACAGTACATCTTTGTTAGATTCAGCCTTCTTTTTGAACCTTTTGAAAGCCTTTGCAGAGCTGTTTTTATACATCAACCCCTGTTCATCAGCATTTTCGCTGCTCTGTGAATTCAAACCTTGTGCTTGCACGCGTGCTATAGTCTGCTGCTTGAGAGTACTGAATGCTGGTACAAACACCAGAAAGTCTAAGCTCTTGTAATCTTCAATGTTCTTTCTATCACCACTAACACTGGCAAGCACTTGGCGTGTTTTATCTAGTAATGCTTGTGCCACCCTTTCTTGCTCTGGGTATGTATGCACTGCATTAACAGCAGGATCTGGTTCATCGGCATCTTCTATTGCGGGCATTTGCAGCAGTGCATGTGCCTGTACAACGACAGCACGCGACAGTGATCAGCATTTCGAGCAGCTTACAGCAACCGCGCAAGTCATAACACAAGCTTACCTGTACACGCGCTGAAACTTGCTGTTTGGCAAGAATGTAAGCATCTTTAGCAATTGCGTCACTAAAGAATATGTTGATCTGTACTGGCTCTGTGTCTTTTGGCATTCGTGTCTGATTGCTCTGCAATGCCTTAGCTAATCCACTCTTGTTATCGCTGATTGATGCTATATGAATGACATCGCTGTAGATAGCGTCATCTTTGCCTTCCCAGTTACAATGCAACATTGCTCCTGCATTACATGATGCACTGAATACATCACCCATAAGCTGACCATTATCAGACAGTAAGCCCTCATAATTGCTGCTGATATTAGCGGCTACTTTCAATAACAACTGTTCACAGGTGTTATCTGTGCTACTGTTAGTGCCATTCAGTAGCACCAGGCCATCTTCAAGACGTTCACTCTCTGCTGAATTGTCTGCGTAAAGTGAATACTTTATACGGATTTCGTCTGACCACCAATCAATTGTCTCGCCAACTATAGGTGCAATTGCCTCCTCAGCTTCGGTGTTGTCCGGAGTGATACTATCAGTTTGCTGTGCATCAAGCAAGATCGCCAAGCTCAAATGTTCAGTACTGCCTTGAGTCACTCTAACCACTTCAAAGATAGTGCTACTTTGGGTATCAAGCTCAGGCAGTTGCAGGTCTTGAGAATCATCGTCATATGCGATACGTACTCTCCTAATATTATCAGAGCCAGCACCTTCTCGTTGATAATCTTCAAACATCGGCGTTCGTGTACTACGTTTACTGAGCTTGGTGGTAACACTAGCTATCAACTCGCTTATGTCTGGCTGTTCGGCTTGACGCCACTCTCGTTCGAGCTGCCATGCAAACAGCATCAACCACTGAATTCGTGTAGGCTTGCCATTTGCCGTGAGTGGGCGCATCGTTGCTTGCTCTATGGCGTCTGACATGGGCACTGCTGTGCAGATACCTCTGTTGTTTGATATCGCTGCTGCACAGTCATGCCACCTGGTATCAAAGCTGCTCTCTTCGCCCAACAAGGTTGCATCGACATAGCACAATATTACTGCAGAGGGATCACCCATGTCTTCGTCCTTCTGTGCGCTGTGCATTTAAAAAAAAAATTGAGAGCCGTTACGGACCCGAAACGTCTTCCCAACTGCTCACAGTGCCCGTGCCCAGGCCCAGGCAGGCCTACGCGTCCGCAAGGCCTTCGGTAAAGATCATCGTTCTTGCTGCAAGCACAGATACATGTCGCCCTTGTGCGAGATTCACCAGAGATAGCTCACAATCAGAAACAAAAGCGGTAGTTGCATATAACAAAGGCTACACCTCTGAGCTATGTAGCTCATCATAGAGAAAATGTGTTATGTCATCAGGTTACTCGTAGCTGAACAGCACATCAGACCATTTGAACGTGCTACTAGTGTTATTACAGTCATAGATAGTGCCTCTCTAGAGGATCGTTTGCAGTGTAGAGCCATACTTTTCAACATATGCCTTCTGCTCTTTGCTCATTCTGCACACAACACAAGCAAGCGCAGCCAAATGACACATGTACATCGTCAGCTGATACACTAGCGCATGCTGCCACTAACACAAGCGCAGCGTGCGTACTACAGTTGCACAATGCAGAATACTAGTAAAGTGAGCAGCCATAGTTCAATGTGCTCTGTGCCGACCATAAGCACTTGCAGTATAACAAGAGCTACTGGCTGCACACATACACTGATATGCTGCATCTTGCGCAGAGTGTGATAAGATGATGTAAGAAGTTATTACCTAGAATGCAATGCTGATTGTGTAACGCCATGGCCCCACTTCAATGATGATAGTTTACTACTTGTTTTACTCTCCTTCGTTGGCTCTGCTGCTGTTGTCATAGCATACACACAATAACACAATGAACACACAATACACGCAATAGTATAAGACGATTTGCAGCAGTCACATCTGTATACTCACATGCAATCTAATTACAGAGCAAGCTGTACTGACAGTAAATTACAACAGTGCAAAGCTCAGCTAACTACTATACTGATCTATATGATCAGTATGCAAAGCTACCGCAATACTGTTTGTAACTATATGAATAAAACACTGCAACAGTACATACCTTGCTTTTTGGGTGCTGGCTTAGCGGGTTCCTTAGCGGGTTCTTCGACTCGTTTAGCAGCTGGTTTAGGTTGTGTAGTTACTTCCTCCTTTTTCTCAGGAACTTTCTTTGCAGTTTCTTTTTCTGCTGCTGGCTTCTCCTCCTTAGCAGGTGCAGCCTCCTCTGCAGGTTTGTTCTCTGCAGGCAATTCGTAGTCTTTGAATGCTGCTACATCAGATTCTTCATCAACTGTGATTAAGATAGGTTGTCCTACGAGTACACCATTAGCTCCTTCTGCTACTAGCAGTTTAGCTACAAATGCATCCTCTTGCGCCTCAAAGTCAACTGTGATTTGTGTTGCACAAGTGTTGCAGGTGATGCAGCCAATGTGAGTATACTATACATTGTATTGCGAATGCGGCAGTCAAACTACTACTACATCTCCAGCAAGACGATCTTTGCAAAGATTGTGATACTGCTCAGCAGGCGACTACTGGTGCTTGAACATGCCTGGGCTAGCTGTTAGGCGTTGCAGTTACAATCCTAATATAGATTTGCTCTTTCACAGAAGATCTACACGACTAGACAATGCAATACCAAGAGATATATTGTATCGCATACCTGTGGCCTTGTCTGTCTCGACTTGACAGATTACATCACCAGGAGCAATAGCATCTCCAACTTGCTTGTTCCATTTACCTATGTTGCCTTGCTCCATTGTTGGCGAGAGCGCTGTCGATCAGCAGAGATGCACAAATGCAGAATTACAAAGCACAAAATGTTGATTAGCAAAAGTGCAAATGGAATTCGCGATCGATCTAGCTACAAGTGAGGGAAGTGCAACACTCTCACCTGGCATGCCAACCACTAGATGGTTTGGCAGAGCGAAGGTTCGCGCAGAGTTTCGGAAGCCGCGAACAGAGTGCAACCTAGTGCTGCAGCGAGCTGCGGCCTGCAGCCTGTATGCCAAAGCAGGCATTCTTAGTACTGCGCTCATAGCTATGGCAGGCGCTGCGTGTGCTACAAGAGGTGGATCGCATCAGAAATGGCCCAACGGCTGTTCACTTCAGCGCTCCCCACACACCTCGTACGCGTACATCTGATCTTGTGCAGCAGCATGGCGGCATCAATGAGGTTCTGCAAGGAGTGCAACAACTTACTGCACCCTAGAGAAGCCAAAGCGGAGCAAAAGCTTTACTTTGCTTGCAATAGGTGTGCATATAAGGAGCTAGCAGATGCAAGCTGTGTGTATCAGAACTACCTAGTGAAGGCCACAGAGTAAGTGCTTGCTCAAGACCGCAGATTTTCCGATCATTCCTATCTAGATATCTTATGCGAGCTTATCATGTCCTGTGCGCCAATGCCTGCGCTTTACACACGAAAAACAGGCTAAAGCTTGACATTGTGCACGAAGACGTTGTCAACGATCCCACACTCCAGCGCGCTGTCAACGAGGTAAGCTATGCTACATGCTTCCAAGCCTTGCTTTGTCACATCAGCGCGGTCGCCCTGTGCGTTATATGTGTGCTCTGCTCAACTGCTGACTGCAACTGTCTACACCACCG
Source organism: Heterococcus sp. DN1 (assembly GCA_000498555.1). Taxonomy (NCBI): domain Eukaryota; class Xanthophyceae; order Tribonematales; family Heteropediaceae; genus Heterococcus; species Heterococcus sp. DN1. The sequence goes on along the minus strand of AXNI01006577.1, from coordinate 8,791 downwards.
CTCTTTACGTTTGTTTCCCTATTCACAGTCATGCGTCTGTGGCCATCGGGAAGCTGTCTTTTTTCAAGCAGATGATAGTGCAAAGAGTTCATCTCTCAGTCTGATCTTTGTCTGCACCTCGTGCCGCCGCAAGTGGGTGGACGTGCATTCAGCACAGCGATAGCAGCAGCAGTCAGTAGCGGTACACTATTGTGACTTCTTGTATCTCGAAGTACGTGTTGCAGCAGTAGAAGGAACCTGCTGCGTGCGTTATGGTGATGCTATATCATGTAGTTTGTGTGGCTTGGCTACTGCACAATAGTGCTTGCTCTGTAAATAGCGATGGTACATATACAAACACAATAAGCACAATGCACAAACAAAACATGCTTGTCCAGCTCGACCCACGGCGAGTTGCTGTGTTTCTTCGCCACGACATTGCTGGGGTAAGCCTTGACAGTACATGCTATGCGCAATGAGGGAGTACAAGGTCAAATGCACTGCATTTGCGCAACAATACAAGCAACAGGTTTGCTACAGAGTAACGTATAGTCACAGCAGTGGTGTCATGAGTGTTGTTTTGTTGTGCATTTACTGCTTGCCCCTACTGCTGTTGCTGCATATGCACTAGTTTTTTGGTCCCCCCTGAACACTACCGCACCACCATACTACAAACACAATACTATATCATTCGCTGCCCATTTTGTCATCATAGCACCCCCCACTCGCCCCACATACAGTTTACTTCTGCACACACATGGTGCCCCTCATTGATTGGCTGCATCATACTGCTGTTGCTGTTGCTACTGCTGACTGCTGCTACTGCTGCCACACTGCAACTGCCACAATCTGCTACATCTGTTCACAACCAGCAGCATCAGCAGCAGCTGTTGCCCTTCGTGTAGCAGTTGTACTATTAGCAGTAGCAGTAGCAGTAGTGTAGCAGTAGCAGTAGTACTGCACTAGCAGCTAGCTATATCTGCCTGTCTACGACTTGCTCTCAAGAGCAGCAGCACCAGAGATGATCTCAATCAGCTCAGTAGTAATGCGTGACTGACGTGCTCTGTTGTACAGCAGTGTTAGACTCTCAATCATCTCTCCTGCATTCTTTGAGGCATTCTCCATAGCATTCATACGTGAACTCTGTTCTGATGTAGCATTCTCCATCATAGCATGGTATATCTGGCATGCAAGCATGTACTCATACATATCCTGCAGGATCTCTGACTTGTTATCAGGCTCAAACTCATACTCCAACTGTTGTTATTGATGATGATTGCATGTCATCAAGTACGATTACAGAGATATATATGATCAACAGCTGAGGCAGCAATACGCTTGCACAAAGACGCACAACATGCCCTCGACACGTACAGCGTGTGATATATCTACACCAGTTTTGTAACACAAAATTCACAGCGCAACAATGATATTACAGTACTTACCATAGGTTCCTCAGGTGCATTAGCCAGGTTGATCATTGTCTTGATAGATGTCTCGTATGCAATAGCACTGTTGTCAATAGTAGACGCGCACAACAGAGGTGACACGCAGTAGCACGTTTGATGTGAGCATGCAATGGAGCTAACTTGACGCAATGGTCTAAACTATCACTATACATACCTTGATGCACTTTAAACAGCATTAACAATGCGCGCTCAATTTCAAATCATTGCTTGTACTGTTCATATAATGTCTATTGAAAGTAAACATACCTCTTGAATGCATTGTATACAATAGCAACAGCATCAGCATTGCCAGATGTCTTGAGCACTTCTGTTGCTAGAGCGCTAGCAGTAGCAAATGTATAAGGGATCTCAACCTGCACAACACATAAAGCATTCAATAAACATGACAAAGTAACAACCAATGTTATATACTGCTATATATATATATACTGTCTATCAGCATTACACATGCATGTTTCACATGGTGTAGTGCAGCTGTACAATACATACCAGTGCTTAGTTGTGGCTAAGTCATGCTCTAAGCTAAAATCTAATGCACATGCGAATCAAATTCCACCTTTTTCAGATTGGTATACTGTACTTGCCTATACTGAAGCATTACTTCACACGCTTCCTGAACGGTTAGAATCACATCGCATAGTATATAGTACTAGTATTCAATATAGTAGTAACTAACCTCAGTGCAAGCTCTGTCACAGCTAGGTCCAAATGCTCTACTTAATTGAGATCGCCCCTTCTCACCAATGATCATCAAGCTGAAGTCCTTGTCTTGTTTCTGCAGTCAGCACATCAGTTCAGCAGCAATGCAGCAACATGTTGTATATGAGCTCAAGGAAATATGCTATCATACAGCAAAGCAAAAGACAGCTGAAGAGATAACACCTATGCGCTGCGAGAATATATATTTGACTAAATCCAGATTGCTGACACCAAAATCAAGTATACAATACATCAAAACTAATCTACGCTATGTATAACTGTGAACAGATTCTCTACTGATATATACACACCTGCATAGCAGCACCCAGCTTCTTCATACCACGTGTGATAGTGGAGTTAACACCACCGCACAGTCCACGGTCAGATGTAAGTGGTACAATCAGTGTGTGTTTCTTCATATCAGATGCATCTACTTTCTCAAGCAGTGTGCCTGGTCCTGTTACTGTGTCTGTCCATTTCTGTTGATTAGCAAAGCATAAAGCAAGTAAAGCGCAGCGCTGCTAGTGTCAACATTACTCTGCAACACAGGTGCGGATCAAAGCAGTCATCATGCACGTATACTGCGCTTGACAGTTTATACTTACGCTGAAGGGTCTGGCAGCTGCAAGGCGCTCCTGATCACCCCTGAGCTTAGATGCTGACACCATCTTCATAGACTTAGTGATCTTAGAGATGTTCTTTGTAGCTACGATGCGCATCTGAATCTGCTTCTCAGTTGCCATGCCTCGCGCAGCCGCGGACCTGTTGCACACGTGCAATAAGTTTGGATAGAATTGTGTTTGCGTGCTTTCAGATCAGTAAATGGAGTCTTTCAGTTGCTAAAGTAGCTGTGAAGCATCGCACAGACAGGCCTACGGCAAGAGCAGCTCGCAGAGCTGTGCAAATAAATCTGAAAAGTTTAGTGCTCGCTTTACTGCGCAATTGAGTGGGCAACATGGCTGCGTGCAGCTGCAAGCCTCAATATCGCACATGTCATGATGATTGCTCAAATCCTGAGCAAGCTGGTCTTAGGCAATGCCTGCACACCTGCGCACGCGCACCTTTCTACTTTTACTGAGCATACACAAAGCGTCTGACGATTTGCAGCAAATTATCGGCATCTGGGAGTGCCAACTGTACTGCTAATCGCTGAAGCACACTCGAAAAGCGCACAACAACAGGCCTACTCGACCGCCAGCACAAAACAAAACACAAAACGTGTTCAGAAATTGGATTGGAGTGCAGCTGCTTGCAACTTACGTGACAATAGGCCTGGGCGCCTGTGCCACGCTGCGAACCAGTGCTGCCCTCATTGCCATGCTGCACAAACGAAGGTGAACACGGTTCGGGTTTGCGAACGTTAAGAAAAAGCCGTTGGCCATCCGCTGCGAGCTTCACTTTGAGCGTGTGTGCTGTGCTGTAGGCACTTGCAAGGCAAGCGAGCTACGACTCTCTGAAGAGCAGGCAGGGTCGCTACAAGCTTTGATGCAAGTGAGTACATATTCCTGTGTTCTCCAAATCTACACTGTAACACGTTGCTTTGATGCTTTGTTGCATTAATGTGTATACTTTAAGCGTACAGATACGCCAGGCTGTTTGCTGGGTGCCGTTCATGCAGTGCACTTAAATTGTATTTGTGTTTGATGCTTTGAACACATCGCTGCAGGCCATACTGCTCAAAAACACAACCGAGTACACGAGTCTGGTCACAGATCGAGCAATAGACTATCTCATGCTATCCCAGTATGCAGGCAGGCGCAGTGCTAGCGCAACTCTCAGCATCCTATGGCATCATCACGAGCTCATGCAGACAGAGTTATGGCCTGCTATTGCAGCGCTGAATGCACGTATTAGTGCTGTAAGCCTGATGAAGCAATCGTGCTACTGCGAGAGATGGCGTCTTAGCTAGAGAATAAACTGGCACGCTTGTTTTTGCCACATCTACAAAGACCACAGGATGCACGGCATACAACTCTAGCTAGGCTGATGAAACACAAGCAAGTCACAACTAGCGATGACTGCGCTCTCACTGCACTTTTGGCACACATGTTTCTGGTGTTGAAGATGGTGTAGACGTGCTCAAAGCCTTGAGGGCACCTACAGCACATAGCCAAACAACTACCGTTGGTACTTATGACACACTAGTAGTAGCAGTACAGGCTCAGTTCACAGATGCTGACCCTACAAAGGTAGTTTTTATGGCTGTTCTAGACTGCTTGCAGCACCTGGCTGTCAGCATGGGCGAGAGTGTATTTGTCATCACTACGCGATTGAGGTATGCATACACATTCATACAATTGTACATTTATGCAACATATCCAGAACTAGTTGCAATCTAGTACCAGAGCGATCAATGAATTTGTTTTGCATGATGCGTCTGGCGCTCTTGTAATCATCTGCTTTATCTCAGACTAGTGATACATGCGCAGTCTTGCTATGCACAGCTAATATGGTCTTACTGTTCTTTATTCACATGCTTGCTTACATATATACACAGGCACTGATACAGGTGCAGCGACGTACTTACAGCTACGGTGACATGTTGGTCTTGCACGACATTATACCATTACACTAGTGGCAGCAGCAGCAGGAGCAGCAGTGTGTTTGTATACACGATATCACAGTGACGGTGTCAATTTGGTGAGAAGTGGTAGTGAGCAGTGTGATATGCACAGAGTAACAGCAGCAGTGATAGCAGCAGTGGCAGCAACAAAGGCTTACAACAACAACATAGCAGACTATCAGATGTATAGGTGCGTTTGTGTTTACGTTACATCTCTGATACAGCATACACTGATTCTGCATTGCTGCATATCGGGTGTAGTATCACCGATCCATATTGCAAAAGAGCGCTGGCTGCCTCACAACTAGAGCGCCTCAGCAGCTCGACAGTACTATAGTAGCGAGCTTACAAGGTGAACATGAGGTCATGACATACTGTACTTCGTAGCAAGTGCTGGGCTAGTTGTACAAGAGATTTGTATAGCAAGACACGATCGGTTGGTGCTGCACTGACACATGAAAGTGAAACAGTTCAACAAGCAATGACAGCAGCAGCAGTGTTATGACAAACAGCAGTATGGTGTGTGACCGACTTACGGCAGCATTAGAAGTTGTCACAGTCTACGTATACTTGCACTACACGAGCAGCCATCAATAGCAAAAGTAAGAGTTGTGGTATACTGGCCTATGCTAAACGTGTTAGTACTGCTTCCTACTACAATGTACTGATATATATAGATATAGATGTAGCTTATCACTAGTGACTGTTACACAGTGCAGCAGTGCGGTGGGTTAATGTTCGCTTTGCTGCTGTGTTGCTTGCTGCTTTGTTCTCTGTCTGCGTATATCCTAACTCCAAGTGTGCTAGTGGCGAATCAATAACGATTATACGATACGTGCGACAGTGTGACAACATGAGCTACTGATCAATGCAGGCATCAACAATAGGCCAAACATACAGCAATTCGATTGCAGTGACAACTGCATTGTTGTTGCTCACTGCAGTACATATGACATGCAACAATATCACTGTTGGCAGCACAACCGTGTCATTGATAGCAACAGCACATTGTAAGTGCTGCATCGTTCATGTCTTCAAACAAACTTGCAACAACACACTTGTGTATACACCAATCAGTTCCCAGATTAACCAGACTGCTACGACAACAGCTTTGTGGTTACAATGTGATGTTCATCTTTATGGTGAAGGCTTACATCTATGTTCGAATCTCTGGTCTGCTCACTTCTGTCGCTGCTACTTAGTGTATGTCAGTATTGCTGCTACTGTTACTGAGTCAGTATAACTGTCACTACAACTGAAGCAAGTAATGAGTTGCTGCTCCACCCAGCAGTGACAGCTTTGTTCAACTGATGTTGCGCTTACTTTGATAGTAGTGAAGCTGCGGCTGCCATTAATACTATCGTTATAGCTGCTACTGCCACTGCTGCTATTATTGAGCTGATTTGAGACATGCTGCCATTGCTACGTCTAGCGTTCTTGCTGCTGCTGTTGTTACGTTTACTGCGTTTACTGTTGCTGTTAGCTAGGTTGTACTTCCAAAGAAGCTGTTCAATTCCTTGTTTAGCTGCTCTGTTTAGTAACTGTTCAATCAGCGTATGACCATTATCTTGTGCTACTTGTGCTGCTGTTTGACCTCTATTGTTCACAGCATGTATGTCAGCACCAGCTTTGATCAGTAGACACACTACTGGTGCTGACAGTCCATGTCTTGCAGCTTTGTGTAGGCATGTATCGCCAGCATTCGTAGTTACATGAACATTAGCTCTAGCAGCTAGTAGAACCTTGACTGTGTCTACTGTACTACATAGCATTAGCGCTGTCTGACCAGCACAGCAGTATTCACCATGTGCACACCAAACACGTATCACATCGTTCATCACTGCTGTTGCACCGTGTTCAAGCAGCAGCTGCGCTACAGCACTGTGATGATGTGTTACTGCCTTATGCAAACTTGTCTCTCCACTGGTTAAGCTGTTCTTCACATCTGACTTCGCAGCGATCAGCAACTTAGCACACTCTATACGACCGTTTCTTGCAGCCATATCAAGTGCTGTTTGATTAAACTCAGCGCGCATGTGTACATTTGCACCTTTAGCTAGTAGTAGCTCAACCATTGCAGGATCATCCCTGTCTACACATGCACAGTGTAATGCTGTAGCGCCATGTTTGTTTCTGGCATTTACATCTGCACCATGCTGTAGTAACCATTCAGCAGCAGTTTTGTGTCCATAAGATACTGCTATGCTCAATGGTTTACTGCCCCTCTTAGTGACTGTGTGGATGCTAAGACCACGTTGCACCAAAAACTCCATCATCGACACTTGTCCTTCAGATGCAGCTATAAGGAGAGTATTCTGGCCATCATTGGCTGTATGCCTGATATCAGCACCATTGCCGAGTAGCAGCTGCACTAGTGCAGTGCTGTTGTGTTTCACTGCTGCCATCAGCGGACTACAGCCATCATCAGTAACTGCGTTCACATCTGCACCATGCTGGCATAGCGTGTTTGCGGTCCTGAAGGATCCAGCAGATGCTGCACACATCAGTGGTGTCCAGCCTGTAGCATCCCTCACATGCACCAAGCTGTTCTCTTTTGCGAGCAGTAGTTCACAGTTATGAGAGTGCCCCGTTGCAGCTGCATAGTGCAAAGCTGTCTTGCCATTTGATGGCGAGCCGATCAAGACATCAGCACCATTCTGCAGGAAGGCTATCGTCAGTGTACAGCAGCAACTTCTCTCACATGCGCACATAAGCGCAGTTCTCCCGTCAAACCCTAAGCAGCTGATGTCAGCACCAGCATCAGTCAGCAGCTTTAGACATGCAGCTAGCTCTTTATGTGGATGCCTGTTGCGCAAGGCCATATAGAGCAGGAGAGGTATCTGCTGCTCAGCATCTGCTGTCCCGCCTTTACGCACTAGAACGTCAGCTGAACCTCCAGCATCAAGGTAGGCTTTCACCGCTAGCGCTGAATCACCGCTCTTAGCTCCGTCAAGCAGAGCGTTCAGATTTGGCGCTCTGTGCAGCACGAGAGTTGTCTCTTGCTTCTGCTTCTTCTGTGCCTTCTTGCGAGCCATGCTACACACAAATTAGCATCTGTTATGCTGACGAGCTCTCTCTTTCCTCTCACACACAACGTGAGAGAATCATCATCAAATCTTTCGCACGCGGCGCACAAGACCTTTTGCCACAGGACGCTATAGCATATTGGCACACAGAATGCACAGATATCTGGCGCCAATGCAGTATAGCTTATGCTCTACGTGCGTTAGTGCGCGCACAGTACTCAATCACTGCTTCGTCAGCTGCTCAGCAGTGTGATCATAATATGCAACAGTGTTCGTTTATCTACTGCATACATAAGACAGAGCATGTTTCGATCGAGTAGTACAGCAACAGACGCAGACAACATCAGAAGAGTTTGGTGTACTGTTATGTGCACTATACTTGTTCGCATGCAAATCAACTACAGTGTGTGCACATTTGCCAGTCCAACATCCTTTGCAAATGCTACGACTTAGCTTCCACCAACACATTGACACACTACTTTCGACTTCATCGGTTCACAACGTTATTGCACGAACTGACCACAGTGTTCTCTTCTTAAGTTGCGGATAGTCCCCGCACTACTGCACTGCTAAATATACATGCCAGTACTGAGATCTCTGCGGCTGCTGCTGTTGCTATCACAACTGCTGCTACCACTACTGCTGTCACTGAGACAATTTTTGAGGCACTAGTGCTGTGGTGCTAATGTCCCTGTTGAGCTGCTCTGTTCAGTAACTGTTCAATCAACGTATTGCCTTTATCATGTGCTACTTGTGCTGCTGTTTGACCAGTCTCGTTCAAAGCATGTATATCAATACCAGCTTTGATCAGGCAGCATATTACTGGTGCTGACAGTCCATGTCTTGCTGCTTTGTGTAGGCAAGTATCACCAGCAGCGGTAGTGATGTGAACATCAGCACCAGCATTTAATAACACTTTTACTGTGTCAAATGTACTACATAGCATTAGCGCTGTTTGACCCCCACAGCAGTATTCATCAAATGCACACCATACATCTATCACCTCGTTCATCACTGCTGTTGCACCGTGTTCAAGCAGCAGCTGCGCTACAGCA
>AXNI01006567.1:0-12994 GCA_000498555.1 Heterococcus sp. DN1 | reverse complement strand
GGAGGAGATGTACAGGCTGCTGCGCACTATCTCGCATGAAGTGCGCAACCCGCTGCACGGCATACTGGGCAACACGCAGGCACTGCTTGACCTGGTGTGGCAGGCTGAGCAGCAGGCAGCAGCAGAAGTGACTCGCCAGAGAGCTGCTGCTGACAACACTGTCAGCAATGGCCCGCCAAGCAGCAGCAAGTGCACCTGCTGCTGCACCTGCGGCGCTCGTGCCAGCACTGTNGCTGGTGCGTCAGCTGCTGCTGCTGCTGCAGCAGTCACGAGCAGCATCAACATCAGCAGCAGCAGACAGGGCACGCCTGAAGTGTTGAGTCAGAGCGCTAGGCCTGCTAGTCGCAGCGCTGCGCAGCCCAGCCCTGTACAGAGTGCACATGTACAGCGCAGCAGCAGCTGCAGCAGTGCTGACGTGGCTGCTGACTCAGCTGCTGACGTCACATCCACCGTACAGGCGGACAGTGCGCGCACACTCACACGGACAAACAGCAGCAGCAGCAGCAGCTTAGATGATGAGGCTACTGGCAGCGAGGTCAACTGTCAGTCCAACGGTCAGTCCAACGGTGAAAGCAGGCTCAGTGCGCGCAGTCTGCACAGAGCAGCAAGAGCTAAGAAGAGAGGGCTTGCTATTGGCAGCAGCGCGAGTAGTAGCAGCAGTAGCAGTGTGGTGCAGCAGCAGCAGCAGCAGCAGCAGGACGTAGACTGCAGCAGCAGCAGCAGCAGCAGCAGCAGCATGTTTGCCTCAGCTGTCAAAGGCATGGTGGCTGAGATACACGAGTGCGCGCTGCACCAGGTAGAGTGACTCGCCCTGTAGTGCTGTGCTGCTACTGCGAATCACTGTGACCAGAACTAGCTCGTGGTGAAGAGATCGCTCTTTGAAGACACTTGAGCAGTGGTACTAGCGGCAGTAGCTGCTCTTGCAGCGCATGCGCGAGCTGCAGTGCAGCGTGTAGAATACCGCGTGCAGCGGCTGTGCGTATGCATACAGTTAGCAGTGATCAGCAGTGTTTTGACGCTCAGTGCAGTGCTAGGCGCTGTACTGTACTGAACGCTGCATACATGAGCACTGAGCATGTGGCGAGTCACTTATGATGTGCCATCATAATATCATGTGTGTACACTGTGTACCTTATGCAGGCTGCTATTATCAATGACCTGCTGGACTTTGAGATGCTTAAGGGCGCAGCTGCTGCTGCTAGCACAGTAGCGCAGCTAGACGTGGACGCTGCTGTGCTCAGTGTAGTGCGCATGTTCACTAACAGCGTACGCAGCAAGGTGACTCGCCCACTGAACACTTGACTCAAACACATATTGCAAAGTAGTTACTCTTAGCCTTTGTGGGTTGTTGTGTGCATGCTCGTTTTGCAGCAGCTGTGTACTGTATAGCATAGACACATCCAAACACTAACAACCACATCAAAGCAGCTGCAGCATATCATATTGAGCAAACAATCATCAAACAGCAGATATACTAATACATGCACGCTGTGTTGTTGGCACAGCATTAGAGCCGACACACCCCTTTAGCATAGCACGCCAGTACAGCAATGCGCGTTGTTTGTGTGCTTGCATATACTGCTACTGCATAGTGTTGCGTAACAGGTTCGCTTCCCTACAGGCAATAGTGCTGTTCTAGAAATGTCTAAAATGCTATTCGCTGTATTGTGGCATGTCACTCTTGTTGCTATACAGGGCGTGTCACTTGTGCATGACATGCCTGCAGTGCACCGCATAGTGCGAAGCGATGAGCAAGCTGTCAAGCGCATAGTCATGAACTTAGTAAGGTGCGTGCACACTGGCGAGTCACAACTGTCAAGCATGAGCACAAGATTCGTTGCAATATTGTGTGTTGTTGCTAGGAAGCGAGTGCCATCGTAGTCGAGAAACGACATAGTGATGTACTTTAATCAGCAGGCATATGCATATACGGTAGCCAGCAACTGGTGCAGCTACATAGCCGTTCACTACGCAAGTTGTTGCGGTACACGGTGCTAATCTAGCATGCATGCGCTTGCACTGCTGTGTTGTGTAACTGCAGTAATGCGAAGAAGTTCACTGAGCAAGGCAGTATCACAATAAAGGTTGAGCAACAGCTGCACGATGATATGATAGCGATCAGCGTAGCAGACACTGGTGTTGGTATACCTGCTGAGTTCAGACACAAGCTGTTTCACACTATCGGGCTGACTACTACTAATGAGGAGTTCCTAGGAGGCAGTGGACTAGGGCTGTGCATATGCAAGTAAGTATTTCCAACACAGTAGTAAGTGGACAGTGTTTTACCTGTCTCTACTGCAGCCTAATATAACGCTACACCAGTCCTCTTTGACGCTCAAGCTTAGTCTATCATATAGTGGTGCAGCACCTGCTAGCACTTCTATTGGCACAATCACTGCTGTTGCTGCTGCTACAAGCGGTGCTGCTAACACTTACTGTTGACAACATCAAGCGTCGCTCTCCCCATGGCATCCTGAGTGCGCACAGGACGCTTGCTGAGCGCATTGGCGGGACAGTGAGCTTTGTAGACAATGTGCCACGTGGCACTGTCATGACGCTGCGCATACCACAACAGCAGCAGGCACCAGTTGAGACTGTCACTGTATGTGTGGCACCCATCGCTGCTGCTCCTGCTGAGTTCACTCCTACCAGCCGCAGCAGCGCAGNNNAGCAGCAGCAGTTGATAGCACTGGCAGCAGCTGCGATGAGCTCAGCTTGAGTGCTTCACCGCTCTCGCGCATGCGTCAGAACATGCTGCACACAGCTGCTGCTGCTGCCGATGAGCACCTACTGAAATCAAAGCACCTACTGGTGAGCGTCTCACTACCTTATCTCACTTCTCACATACGCACTTAACATTGCTGTACTCATGCGCTCACTGTTGATACACAGAAGGGTTCTGAACACTCAATCTCAGAAGTTGTTAGGCTACATGTGCTGTAGAGTGCATGCACTGCTTTCTTTTCTGTGTCAGTTTGCAGCACGCATGTGTGCAAGTAGCAGTGGCTCAAAGTGTCGCCTGTTTTCACATCGCGGCACGCCTACTACTGTGTGCAGCGCGCATCTTTTGCTTACTGTGTGCCACTTCTTGATGTCTAAAGTGCTGCTGCTGCTGTGCGATGTGCTGACAGGTTGCTGAAGACAATCGCATCAATCAGAAAGTGCTGCGCATGATGCTACAAGCCAGCTGCGCTGAGCTCACTGTAGTGTCTGATGGCCAGCAAGCTGTTGATGCTTTCACCAAGGTGAACTGCTGTTGTATGTACGTGTGGTTACTGCGCTGTGACTGCTATTGCTCCTACTGCTGTCGCTGCCGCTAATGCTCTCGCTGGTGCTATTGTTTTCACAGACCAGTACTGCTGCTGCTGCTGACTGCTACTGTCACTGCTGCTGCTGCTATTGCTACACACGTTGTCTTACTACTTTTGACGCAACTGCAGGCGGATCCACCGCCAGATGCGCTGATACTGGATGTGCACATGCCTAACGTGAGTTATAACATTCAACACTATACATGTCACTGTGGCTGCGCTCAGCCGCCAGAGCTTTGCACTGTCTCGCCACTGATTGTACACTCTGTGATAGCACATCACACACAAGGGGTGGACATGCACAGCAACCGCACACGCTGATGCTACTACTGCTGTATTTCTACCACTGTTGCATGCAAATGATCAACACACAACACCAGATGGGAGGCAAAGAGGCAGCAGCTATCATACGACAACATAACAAGCTTACACCTATCATCTTTCTAACTGGCGAGATTGCAGTCAGCATGAAGGAGTGCACTAAGCAGTTTGCACCTGCACATTTACTGCTGAAGCCATGCAACAAAGCGTCCTTAATTGCGGTGAGCGCAACCCTCGCAATTCGCTAGTGGTAAACCGCAGTGTACATCGCAGCAAGTGCATGCTTGAGGCAATCGCTTGCACTGTGCACGTGCTGCATGCTCCGTGACTGTGTAGGCAACACACAGGCACTTGACCACTGCGTGTGTGCAAGCAACAAAGCAGTATGCGCTCTGATCGTCTGCTGTTATGTACGCAGTGCAGCGCTGCGGCTGTGCCTGCGTAGCAAGCTGTCTGTCGCTGAACCGCTTGCTGGCGCTCACGCTATCGCGCCTTCAAATGTGTGTGTGTGTGTGTGCTAAAACTGCTGCAGGCGTGCGCACGGCTTCTGCGGGCTGCTTCCGATGGTACCACTATTACCCCTCCTGATGGCGAGTCACAAATTTCCACTGACAGTTCCCCTCCCAGCCTCATCCATTGCTGATGCTGCTAGTACTACTGCTGGTTCCAGTAGTTCTGGTAGTGGCGCTGCTGTCTAGAGCAGCGTGTTAACCTTCACCACTCCAACACATGCACACTAGAGTTACACTACGTTTTATAGAGCATGATGCATGAGCAGTGATTAACTGACTTGCGTCTGGTTGAACGCAGCAGCAGTGCGCTGATGTTTGCTTAGCAACGGTAGATATCACGCTACAAGGTTAAAAAAAGCTTTTTTAGTACTGTATGGTATGACTGGTGACGCTACTTGTCGACATCCCGCAGGTTGTGCTTGTAACAAGCTTCATGGATCATGATCACATCAATTTGAAGGAGTTCAAAAATAGTTTTCTACAACATGTGCGCCCCTACTTTGATTTCCCACGCTGCTGAAGTGCTTGCATTGTGGACTGTCATTGTGGACTGTCATGATAGTGAGTCAAGGATGCGCTTGGAGCCAATCACAAAAGTGTGTGTGTGCACACGCAGCAGCAGCGCCACCGTGACCAAGACAGCGCCAGTCGCAGCAAGCACACAACAGCAAGCATGCAGTAACAAACACAGTGACTCGCCATGCCACACAAAGTGACGCACCACCCACACTGCGAATTGCCACGGTGTATAACATACTGTAAGCTTGAGATTCTGCGCACATACATGTACTGCTCACACACAAGTGTACACCACTTGTACGCAAAACCGTGGGTGCTATTACTGCTGTACACAAGTAGCACTACGAGTACTGCTATAGCTGGTAGTACTGCAACCTACCCCTGCAGCGCTTCCTTGACGTACATGAGCGTGCAGCCATCTGGCAGCCGTGTTATCCGCAGCTCGCTGTCTAGGTATAGTGTCTCTAGCACAATGCGTGGCAACTTGTCAAAGAAACGCTCGCTGATGCGGTCTACAGGCACGCTGAAGCTCTCCAAGCGAGGGCTGAGCCGCTTTAAGCTAGACTCTGAGATGCCTGTTTTCTCTACTATCACTTCCAGACTGTTAGCAGTGCGCAAGACGATGCACAGTACACAAATGCGGTTGCGTTAGTGTGGTAGTGTGGTTTATCACAAGCTCTGTGTGTGTGCGTATGATGCAGCAGGATCCTAAGTTGGAGCTTGTGCAGTACCCAGCAACGCTTATGTGATTCTACACCGATGATGTGTGCTTGACACTTCGAAGCATCAGCACGTGCAAAGTGCATACGTAACAGCTAATCAAAGCTAAAACATAAAGTAGTTGAAGCAGTGTATATAGTATTCATGTACTACAAGTATATATAGTTGAATTGGCTTACCCTTCGCCGATGTCATCGTTAACAATGCGTGCTGTAGTCTCCAGAAACCCTCTGAGGTACTTCCACGGGAACACCTGCAGCAGTAAGCAGCAGAGCATCGCAGCACAACAACATGCAATTCGTGTGAACACAGCCAGTTGACAGACTGTTAAAGCGTTGCATTACAGCAAGTAGCACTCTCGCCTTCCGAACACGATGACATGTGGTGTGACAGTGCAGCTACGCTGTTGTCTCTGCCAGCAGTAGCACAAGCGCTATAGCATACATGTCATGTAGCGAAGGACAGCTGCAGAGGTTTTAGACTGCCGCCACGTTGTAGTGACAAACAGAAGAAAAAACAAAAAAAAGCCGTTGTAAAGCCATTACCTTGATCTCAACCCGGGAGATGAGGCTACGCTCGTCTTCGTCAACAATCTGCTGCACCAGTCCGATGCGAGCTGTAGGGATAGCGCCACTGAGTGCGTACAGCCTGTTAGGCCACTCTGTGTTTCGTGCAAGTGTCTGCACTGATGAGAACAGTGGGCTGTCTCGGAAGCTCTGAGAGCTGGAGTAGATGAGCGTCCAAGTGCCTGCAGTGCAAGCAGCGCGCAGCACAGTTCGTAGCCGTCGTGTCTGCTTGTCAGTGCTTTGACGCTACATACATCACTGCAGCAAAGTCAAGACATTGTGCTATTGACAAGTGATCTTAGCACTGGCTCATGCACTATGTTATGACGAAAGACAGTACAGCTGTGCGTGCAAGCAAGCAAGCGTACCTGACATGTCGCTGTTCTTGAAGGGCTCGTCTGGCGAGATCACTTCTTGCAGTCTACCAACGAGCAGCTCAACATCCTCGCGCTGCACACTGCTCGCTTGCTGCCCTCTGTATGATCGCAGCAGAGCCAAATATGTCAGCGATGAAGCATAGATGCTCACTGTGCAAACACTGTCTGCCGTTACACCAAGCAAATTTGCGCAACACAGGTCGCATACCTGTCTGTCATGGCGCTGAGTTGCAGCAGTTGGTTCTTAATAGCAATGACTTCATCGCTTGGGCCTTCGCTCCACGCTTCTTCAGGCTGCGGTGGCGGATTCACGCTAAGATCGTCCACGTAACTACTTTGCTGCAGATGGGAAGACTTGCTTCGTGCCGGCACCAAACCGAACGCATAAATGCTGCTCAAACAGCACAGTGCTGCTGAAAGCTGCAACAGAGTACGCATCATGGTGGCAAGTGAAAATCTTGTGGCGAGTCACAACCCCCTGCTTGCGCGCTCATAACAGCGCTGCTGGAGAGGAGCAACTCACTTCAGTGCTTCTCAATCATGATTAAAGGTGTGGTTATAGTCAACAACCATGGGAAGCCTCGATTGGTTAAATTCTACAAGACAGTGGTGAGAATGCCTCAGCCTTGCTGCATGTTGTAGCTCTTCATTCCACCACTCAGTCATAACATCATTGACTGCTGCTTGACCCACTGCAGACCGATGAAGACGCGCAGCAAGCTGTGATCAGGCGCATCTTCCAGCAAGTAGCTCAGAGGCCTGACAACTTCTGCAATTACTTAGAAGGCCTCATACCTGAATGGGGCGAAGGCACAAAGCTCATATACAGGCACTACGCCACGCTGTACTTTGTCTTTGCAGTGGACGCTCAAGAGAGCGACCTGGGCATCCTAGACCTGATACAGGTCTTTGTAGAGGCCCTAGACAAATGCTTTGAGAACGTCTGCGAGCTCGACTTAGTAAGCTCCCTAAAGCTCATTCTAGACATTAAATGCACATTCATGCACTCTCGAGTAGTGGTATCCTGCTACCAGTGGGCAGTCAAGCCCGTGATCAAGAAGTTGTAGATTATTATTTTTTTACATTGGTGAAGTTTGAATGTAGATTGCATTGTGCAGCGTTTGCTCGCTTGTGTTGTATTCTATAGCACATGAATTATTCTATAGCACATGAATGCTGCTGCTTCCGTGCTGACTTTCTCAAGCTCCTACTGCTCACTGCTTGCTAAATTACACACATGCTGCACAGATTTTTCACAGCGACAGAGTGCACTATGTGCTAGACGAGATCATCATGGGAGGCATGGTGCTAGAGACTAACATCAACAGCATACTTACTGCAATTATGGAACAGAACAAGCTGCACGCTGCAAGCATGAAGGTGCAGCTCAGCACACCCTCAGGCTCCTCTGCGCTAGTGTCTAATGCACTGCGACGGTGACATCGGCCTGCAGTAGCAGCAGCAGCAGTAGTAGCACAAACATTGTGAATAATGATATGTACATACATGCAGCAATACATGCATTGAAACTGCTGAAACGCTACAGTATCGCTGGACCGATACATATAGTGTTTGATCATTGTCCTGCTTGTGGATGTTATCGTGTTGCTGCAGTTGTTGTGTTGCTGCTTGGCGCTCGTAAATGTTGGCAAATTGCAGCAATTGTTGCACTGCTTGACCATGCAATCGCGATTGAGGAACGCTGTTCAACACGTACACATCATGCACCACATACATTATATACTACCTTAGAACATAGTTGTGATGTGATTGTGTTTCTCATTTACATACTGTAGCACTCTTGCACTGCGAGAACAACTTATTCACTATTGCTGCTCAGCGTGACTGTCACTACTGTTGCTGCATTGCCGTATGTGCACTATCCTAGTAAGTGATGCTTACACTATATAGTAGTGCTAAGTAGTCAACATGCTGCTGATCATTGTGCTGTACACACTCTGCCAGCGCATGCATGCCAGTGCTACTGCTTGCGGTTGTCAGTAGCTGCTGCTACTAATTGCCACTTATTGCTTCACGGCTGCAACTGACGCATTGCTGCTCATCTGTGTTCTGTACTTGTTCGTGTTAAGTCACTGCCACTGCTACTGCTGCTATCGCTGCTCCTGCCGCTACTTAAACACTGTTATCGCCGCTGCTGCTGCTATTGCTACTGCTACTGCTGCTGCTACTGTTAGCGCTACTAACACTGCTGCTGCTATCATCACTACTTACTACCAATTTGTGCAAGATCAGAGTCTAGTAGGTAGAAGTATATTGCAAACCAGTGCATACAGCTTGCTACCATAACAAACACGTGCCATATGACGTGGTAGATAGGAATCTGTTATATGTGCGGCAGTTACATAATATCGGGATAACACTTTCTGTTAGAATCTGCACAGTAATGGTGTGCACAACGTCGTGAGCTCAGGAAGCGTATATTTGCATTACAGTGTGTAACATGCATGTGAGTGCGTGCATACGTGCTCTGACATGTGCCCGTTCAGATTCAAGCTATTCAAGCTATACAATTAAGTACCTACACAACTATAGTAACGCAGTGTGTGAGCAACACTTGTACATATTACGCAAAGCTAGCGCAATAGTGCTAAGCAGTACTACACTGGTATACACATAAGTATGCGAAGACAGAAATCAAATTCAGATTGTATGAGGTACAGCATTGATATGAGAAGTGAGGCTTGCCTTTTCGCCAATGACAAAGAAGACAACACCAAGTACGTACGCAGCGCCCCCACCAAAGAGGAGGTACAGTGCACCCGGATGAAATGTTTCTGTTACTTCACTCCACACAGCAAAAACTGCCAGCCCCATGCCTAGATATAGCGTCAGCTCTACTATCATTGTTGTGCTGTTTGTGGTGTGTTCAACAACAAGCATGCAGTCGTGCAGCAGTATCAGTAGCAGCAGTAGCAGCAGTATCAGTATCAGTAGCAGCAGCAGTAGCAGAACTGGCAGTGTCAGTAGCAGTAGTAGTTTGACTTTTACAGGTTACATTATGAGCGATGACTACTTGTGAGGTATACAGTTGGCGCAGTGCAGCAAATTGCGCTTGTCACAATGATTTCAGCACACTAACAGAGCTACATTCACAGCAGCTATGCATAGAGGCATGCCAGTACTGTCATGCTTTCAGCACGTTGTGTTCCTGTGCATCGCATTACACTCAAGCGGCGCTTCACAAGCTACACACACATACAAGCGCACACAGCGCTGCTGTATCAACATGTCTGAAAACTGATGAAGTACTGTAAGCAGTAGGGATGTTTCAATACAGCTATGCTTACTTGAGCGCCAGATCGCAGCTCATGCTGAAGGCAATACCCACTAGCGCAGCAAGCCACTCACAGATTAGCATGACAGTGCCAGCAGCAGAGCCATGTAGTCCAATCATAACAAAGGGGGTGTAGCTGCCAGCAATCAGCAGGTAGATAGCTATGTGATCAGCTATCTGCAGGATGTTAGCTACATGTGGGATCATAAAGAAGGAGTGGAACAGCTGTTGTTGTAGAGGTGTTGTAGCAGTAGAAATAGCAAAATAGCAGCAGTAGTTGTGAAAGCAGTAGCTGTGTACACAGTGTGTCAGTAAACTAGCAGCAGTAGCAGTAGCATCAGCAGCAGCAGCAGTTGTAACCAACCTTTGATAGCAGTGGCAGAGTGACAGCCGAGGATCTAGCATAGCCAAACAACTCTATGCTAGTACCACCACCACAACATGCATTATTGCAACCTGACTACAATCAATCGTGAACATGCTTATGGCAGCTAGTAATGCGCATACTGGCATCTTCTACAGCACTGCTGTAAACTGTGCATGCATAACACAAACACTATGGCATAACAGTTCAGTATTAGTGGTAGTACGCACCGTGCTGCAAGTGTATAGCATAGTCAAGCTAGTACTGAAGATAGCGCATGCCCAGAAGTGATAGGGTGTCTTGTCAGGCTTACTAGCTTCGCTCATCAGTAGAGCCCCTCCAATGAATGACATGATCAGTGCTATAGCATGTGTCAAGCTGTTCATAACCTGTATCGCAGCCAATCGACAGAGCATCATATAAGAATGCAGTAGGCAGTACGTGTGTTAATCTACTGCACCAGAGTATCAAGCTCGTACAGTATACAAGTACAAACTACAAGCTTCCACTGTACGGTACTTCACATGTATCGTTCACAGTATGCACATACTGATTGCTCATTTGATCTTCTGAACTGATGATGCAATCACAGGAATACAAACAGCAAAGACTACCACGTATGTCTTCGCTTAGCAACTATAACTAGTGGTACATGTACTGTGTGTCGATGTACATGCACATGCAGTTATATAATGCCAGTAGCAGTAGCGTTAGTACTGTGTATAATGTATGCATGTGTATGCATACCTCTTCAAAGACGCAGTTGCCTTCAACATGTAGATGCACAGGACAGCACCCATGCCTTCTAAACTTACACTTCTGCTGCAGTGCATTGATAGTCCTGTATACAGCATGCCAGTACACATGATCACAGCAGTGTAACACATGATCAGTAACAAGCGATAAATCAAGCACTGAGGAGTCATGTGCCGCTACAAGCTACTGTACTGTTGATCTATGAGACTATGCAAAAGGCGATCTGCCAGTATAGATGTAATTATACAATATGGCTCTATTGCTGCTAGTAGACAGTACATACACCACGGACCTATACTGCATTATAACTATCGAGCTGTCAGCGGTATCAGCGTTAAGCGCCGATTGTCACTTTCATTTACGACACAGCAACTATCATAGCTTGCACTGTCTGCACATACATCATGCTGTGCAGCACATACTGACTGCAACAGTAGGATTGCAGTGTGTTTGTTGTTGCCAGATTGCATGCACAGCGCAGACACGTACGCACCTGAAACCAAGTGCATTCCTGCTCACATCTAGCACTGTTAAGCTCTGATTGTCCTCTAGAGCGCTCTCTAATGCAGTAGCACCTCTTGTGCCAAAGTGGTTGCGTGACAGATTCAGCGCTGTCAGCGACTTTGTAGCGCTAAGCACCTAACATTTTACAGTGTAGCAGTAGTAGCAGTGCTAGTGTTGTTGTTAGTAGTATTGATAGTAGTGATTCAGTAGTGTGTGCACACAGCTCTGCTTCATAACAAAAATCTCTGCAGCAATGTACATCTTCGTACGCTATACTTCAGTAGCATATCGTGCTAGCTGCACTGCTCACAGCAGTAACAGCAGTTGCAGTGTCAGGCAGAACACTAGCAGCGGCTCTACAGCAACTACAGCAGTAACAACAGTAACAAACTGTTTGTGATGTCAATTGGCATGTTCAATAGGCTCAAGTAGGCGAGTCACTGCTGGCGTACCTGACAGATCTCCTCTACGCCGTCACTGTCAAGGCCAGTGTTGCTGACATCAAGTGAGCGTATAGCACTGTTCTTGGCCAAGATTGTACGCAGCACACGTGCATTACTGTTGCCATTGCCTGCTGCTGGCCGCCTGTTGTGCATGCCAGCTCCCTTCAGCTTGAGCGTCCTGCGATTCAGAGTCGTATATACATATGTGTATTGCATCAGCACTATGGCATGACAGTACCTAGTTGTTCATAATACTGTGACCAGATATGACTAACGCTATATGCAGCTGCATGCTCTGCAAGTGGATACATACATGAGAATAGTTGCTGTGTGCGTGACTGCTGTGACGGCGGTTTGTTCACACAGAGACAGTTTAACATGTTAAAACACAGCCTACAGCTATGTGTCGTTGAACCTTACTTGATGTGCTCGTTTGTGTCTAAGATGCCAGCAAGTGGCAGCATAGCACCCTCACAGAAGCTCTTTGTGGGCTGCATCACATGCCACTGCGTCTGCAGCGAGATCACCACACTAGGGTCTACAGGCATCTGTGTGAAAATGTAGTGAAAAGCGAAACATGTACTGTGAGCGATAGCTTGCAGTCGAATGATTAGTCATTGATTGCAGTGTTTGCATAGGTCTAGGAGCTCGCTGTCAAGCTGCAACCGCTTGCACTGCAATGCACAACAACTCTACAAATAGGTGATGCGAGGTAGGGACTGAATGGTGGCTTCCATTGAATATCATGCTCTTCTGCTAGAGTGCTTGCGATTGACGCGTCATCGAATGCTGTCTGTCAAACAAGATTGAGAGAGCTCTTGTCTTACCTGGTATTTGCGGCAGTTGCGGATGTACTGCTCTACATCAGCATTCTGTCCTGCATCACGCTGTCCATCGCCACTGCCATCAGAGCTTGGCTTAGGCACATGGCTCTGAATCTCGCTTTCAGTCATTGTGCTCTCGTCCTGCTCCTCTTCCTCGCCACTGTTGGCGTCCTGCAGTTCGAGATGATTGAGTATAACTTAATGAGTTCTTTGCAACAGTCATGCAGTGATAGCAGCAGGTGATGAAAGATATTCAACTGCGATGCATCACCATGATCATGTGCTGTTTCAAAGCTCTGAACTGCAACTAGAAGTCGTACATGGTACAGCTAGCAATAGAAAGCAAGCAGGACATGCTACCTCGCGAAGATCCTCGCTCACAGCGCTCATATTTGCCAAATCTAGTGAGGATTTATGAGGTGACGCGCCACCAGCCGCTTGGGGTGCGTTGAGGAGCAGCAGCAGAGAAGCAGCAGCAGCAG
>AXNI01006516.1:0-10565 GCA_000498555.1 Heterococcus sp. DN1 | reverse complement strand
CCTGAGACTAGTACAGCGATGTATGTTGCTCAAGCAGATATAGCTTGGGTGTAAGAGCTGAAGCGATTGCGGCGCATCGATCTCCACGCGGAAGAGGAGGTTCATGTGATTTCAGAATGCAGTGTCTCTCAGACTGATGCGCTTCGAAGCGTCATGTAGCATGTCAAGTAGCTGCAGACGTGCGTAAGTTGCATGCATCTGCTCACAAATCAGCAATTAAGTGTGTGCGCACGTTCTGCGGTGAAGTGCAGAACAGAGCACTCTCGCGCGCGATCTCAGCGCTGCTCTGTTTAGGCGTCAGATGATGACACAGTTGGCTCATCGCACTACCTTGTTGTTCAACTGCCTTTTATGTGCGCAGATTGAGAGCGAGGCTATGGCTATAGACAATGATTCAAGTCTGACCTCTGATGCTGTTCTCTCAGCGCAAGCCCATCAGTGTGAAATATCACAAGATGCTAATCACGAGTAAGTGTTGACAGTATATTGCTATGTCAAAAAAGACGAACAGTCACTGCAGTGCAGCATGCACCATGCACATAGAGCTCTCGTTCTTGATAAGCATGCCACGACATAGATATTTGCATGCAGAGTTGCGCGACACATGCCAACGCTTCACGCTAGCCACATCCACTACTCCTACAGATTAGAGTGCAATCCTTCTGATCTCACTCACACAGTGCTTGCTTTTGTCGATGCGCAACGATTCAGGTACGCTAGATGGGAGGCTGAACTGAGAAGCTCACATGCTGATATGTACAACGATCTGAAAACGGACGTGAGCGCATACAGGCTGATTAGAGCCATGTATGACAGGGCTGATGAGAACCAAAAAGCTTTGTTATATGATACTATACAGCAGGTAATCGTAGCTAATGCTAGCACGCGTATCAGTGCTCATACTGTCTATATTGTATCGTGTTATATAAGTACAAGATTGCGTTGAGCGGGGACCTTGAGACTCGTTAGGGTACCGCTGAACTATAGTTCACGATGAAAACAACAGTATGCGTTGGTTGCAATTTCGTGCTGTTTCTCGAAAGTTCTTCAGTGCATCATGTTAACACTGTGAATGCAATGTTGTGGTTAGTGCTCTGCACATTGTGGACATAGCATCATGATGTTGTAACATCTTCTACAATGTTGTTCACGCACTTATCCGCATGGTCACTGTGTTCACAGCTCATGAAGAAAAAAGAGGTAGATGACATACATGGTGCAACTATAGTACGCCTGCATCTTGCAGCTTGCAGCAGCTTCAGCGTAGAAGAAGGCTATACAATGATGGGCCTAGCAGATAGCTTTAGCGCACTAGACAAGCGAAGGTGCGTACATCTGCGTTTTAATCACGACAACCGCACCTCATACTGCACTGCAACGGTCACGCTGCTAATGACAGTACTTTTCGTACACACCATGTACTGCTACTTCTCTGCACTGCGGATCGCAGTGCGCATGAACACCACAGCACTGCACATTGGTAGCGCGTGCGCATGTTAACTGCTGTTATAGACAAGTTCAACAACTTGTAGTTGTTGTCAGGAACGGTCCGCTCATGCATACACCATATGCTGTTTTCTATTGTAAATACTCTTGCACGCAGTTTCTTTGTGAGGCAGGTATTGATGGACGCTGACACTCTGATTGATGATTGCAGCGCGGCACTGCGTGATGCACGAGAGGTAAGCCTGGCTATAGTATACTATACTGGTACCGAGCATACACTACGCATAGCAGTTTGAATTTGTTGTCATATATTACTACTACTGTACATGAAGCTGTATGTAAGTATTATGAATTGAACGGTGACACTGAGCTCTATGTGCATATGTGTGCGTCCTGCTCGTATGCGCTGCTACACTACTGTGACAGGTCATGAACATGGAGACGTCAAGTAATAAGCAAGTACAGAGAGAGATGCTGGCTGCTGAGCTGCATAAGGTACATGTTTGCCACAATGCTGTCCTCTTACATACTACCGCAGCTTAAAGCAAGTTTACTGTGCAAGCATGCACTAACTGTACACTGAACTGGATACGTAGCTGTGTGATGTGATCATTAGTGATAGCAGTGCTATACACCAGACTACACACACAAGCTCCATACATGTACTATAATAACTACTGCTAGTGGTGGTACTGTATACGAGTTGCACTCACACACTGTGCACTGTGTATGGCTGCGTTTTGACTCACGAAGGCGATGCGAGAGGTCAGTTTGGCACAGCTAAGAGTAGCACAATCATCAACAGCAGTGAAGGCAGGTCTAGAGAGTGTAAGTTTTGATGACTTTGTGGAGCTACGTGAACGATCTGAACTGGATGGCCCAGTCACTGAACACAACCTGAAAGAAGTGCATGTTAAGGTGAGCAATCTGATCATTGAGTGGTGCTTGTAGCCTTGTGCTTCGAAGTATGTACTGCGGTAATAGTAGCACGGTCTACCTGTATAGAGTTATATATAGCTCGCTGTGCAATTGACTGCAGCTACTACATGTACATACACACATTAGTGTGTCAATGTCTGCTGTATGTCTGGCTAGGATAACATCTTATACGTAGCTCTTACATGTACTCAAACTCACCTGTGTTAACAACGCTCTGCTCTGTGCAACAGCGCAAAGAGGCGCTACAAGCTGCACTAGCAGAGTGCCAGAAACTGCAACAAGCTGTGGCAGAGGGAGACAGCATGATGTTAAACAACCTTCAAAGAAGGAATGATAAAGTTGTTGCACTGATTACTCGAAGGTGCGTTGATGCTCAAGTACTACTGGTACACTTCACACACTATGACGCATGCTCTATAGACTACTCTTGCAAACACTTCGCAGTTCTGATGGTACTACTAGTGCAGCATACGATTGTGTGTAATCTAAAATGCAGTGTGACTATGTTGATGCTGATGAACCTCACAGTCGTGTAGCTACTTACAACACTATAACTCTGCAAACGCTCTTATACATGCTCATGCTATGCAAGCAGAAGAGAGGGTGATGTAGTACGTAAACATGCTGGTGATAAGCTGTTGGACTGGTTCATGCGGGCAGAAGTCTGCGTACAACTACTTGTTGATATGGAGGTAACTGCACACAACGTCAACAAACTCTTCGCTGTGAAAGCTCTTTGTGAGGCCTTTGCAGCGGCAACATAAAGCAGTGTAACATGTGAATCTGTTGCACACCAATTATGGTAGCAGCAGTAACACGAGCGGTTAAGTTTACAAGTGAGCCTCGCACAGATGGCCTCACTTGGAAATGCTGTGTGTTTGCTGTGCTGACGTGAACTGCGCTTTATTTGGCTGTACTATCAACTGAACTGGAGCAGCGGTATGAAGCTGTCATATCAGAGAAACATAGTATATGGGGCCCTCTACCAGAGCACAGTGAGGATGCAAAGGTAAGCATACATAGCTCATGTTACACAGTATGGGCACACACTGTAAAGCTTGCCAACAGCGCTAGTAGCACAGCAGTTGCATCTCCTCGTGTAGCAGACTGCATTCTGCAATTGAAAGCAAGTTGCTGCGTATACTACACACTGTGAAGCTTGCTACCGCTGCTGCTGAAGTATCAAACTACAGCTTGTGCGACTGTATCACACGCGCAGTCTCTGATTGTGCACATTGCTAATACATGACGTACTGCACAGGTAGTAGAGAGAAAGAAACAGTTTGATGAGTACTGTGCCAGTACTAAGCATGATGGCCTGCAAGATCTATGCAACACAGTGATCATGTCAGCTAGCAGTTTGGGGGATGCTGTGACTGGTCATGTAAGTATAGAATACAATTGATATATATATATGTAAATATGTACACAAACGCCTCCATATTTAGCACGAATGCTCTGTGTATAGTACTGTGGTATTGTCTAGAGTGCGTGCAAGCAGTAAAGCACTGCAGAGATGCACGTGAGCACATCAAGTGCTTGCTGTGTTGTACAGTGCAGTGCCACAAAGTGCGTAAAGAAGTAGATGCTTACCAATACACTGCTATGCTGACGTGTTGCACAGGATTATGACATAGGCAGACCAACAGATGACCCACATGCAGTGCTCAATACATACCGCAAGTCCTTTACAACTGGCCTTGCTAAACCGGTAAGTACGTAAATTCAGTGCATACAGAGTGACGTGGTCACTGGCGTGGCCAGTGATGTCGTTTATGATCACTATACAATTCTCACGATGTAGAACTGCATGATTGCGCAATGTAGGCAAACACTGGCGGCATGCAGTCACCAAATGGCTCACCAATTGTTGGTGACTGTGCTAACTTATTGCAGTAGCAGTAGCAATATGAACTTAGTAATTAAGTAAAGCGTGCGCTGATATTGCGTTGACTTGCATGTGCACGCTGCAGGCTGAAGTGTGGACTGCTATCAAATGCATGCTGCCTTATCAATTCGCCTGCGAGGCACGTGTGCTAGCCTACTGTAGAGTCATCTTCATGTAAAAGTAAGTACACCTGCATTCACATGCTGCTAACATTGCTGAATTACAATTAGCATTGCTGTACTGTACAGATGCTATGTATTGTTATACTTGTAATTGACTGCTGTCGCACCACATTCCTTACTATACACAATCAGCATGCAGCAGTATATGCTTTCAGAGTAAGTACACCATAAATCATACAGTTTAGGCGTGACTGACTTGGTATAATGTAATGATGTTCAACACTACTGTATGTCGTGTTGGTGCTGCACTTGATTTATAAATACACAGCTTGGTGCTTTCAACGGTTGTGCCAAAGCTGTGCGTGCCCACTTCCGACATTGATCCTGCTTTTGGTCTACTACGGCTTGTGAATGTAGTAAGTACTCACTATACACAGTAATATTCACACTGCTACAGTACTATAGGTATATGAATATATATATATATATAACTGTGTTGAAGTTTTGCGACAGTTTCATTTTGTGATGTAGCATATGAAGTGACTGACATGTGTGATAAACACTTGCGTTACTGCTACATTGTTGTAATATGATGCATTGTGCGGTGCTACAGCCAGTAAGTGAGTTATTAGATGGTCACACAGAGCTCTACTTGGACGTAGTTGAGGCTGACAAGGTATAACGCACATGCACTATAATATGATACATCGTACAACTTCTGCACCACGCGTACTAGCCGTAACCTTTACTGGTGCAATTATCGCCACTACAGCATCGCCCGCATTACACTCACACTTAGTATCACTTTAAGTTTGCACGAACAGTTGTGTTGTAAGCAAGATGATGCCTATTGAAAGCAAGTTCTTACACTTTGCTGTACATTGCTGATGCTGTGTGTGCTGTGCACTACATGCTATGACGCAACAGCTAAGGAGGATCAGTTTTGCACTGCACAGTGGAGATACTAGTGCATTTGATTGTCAGGGCCAGTTACTACCCATAGGCACTAGGTTCAAGGTAACTATCAACATAGTGCCTGTGTATACAGTTTTGTGCACATGTGTAACATGTACTTGTGAAAGCACTGCATATCTCTTGGTAGTTTCTCTGGCACTGCATACCTGAAGTGCACATACGCAGTATAACATAATGCGTACATACACAGCGAACAGCAGACG
Source organism: Heterococcus sp. DN1 (assembly GCA_000498555.1). Lineage (NCBI taxonomy): Eukaryota > Xanthophyceae > Tribonematales > Heteropediaceae > Heterococcus > Heterococcus sp. DN1. Next base: position 4,992 of record AXNI01006516.1, on the reverse strand, counting down.
TATACACTAGTTGACACACTTCATGCTAGCACTAGCACTGTGTTTACTGTGTTTGCTGCTGTTTGCTTACATGTGCTTCACATGCGGTGTGCTTGGCATCAACACACCACAATAGTCTGTCAAAAAAGACATGTTCACAGCATTGGAGTCATACATCATGCCTACTACCAATGAAGGTGCCATGATAGGTAAGTCGTACATAGAGATATGCATACATTATCTATGTATACTATCAATACAGCATGCATGAGCTCGCACTGCTGCTATCATCAACGTTGTAAAGACCGCCTTCACTGCACAGTGTGGTCAGTAATGGTCACATACTGCAGTGCTGACTCGTAGCTGCAAAAGTGCTCGTTCTCAGCAAAGGCATGCACATGCAACACAGTGTAGTATCAGCAACGCTCATTGGGCACTGTTCACTGCTGTTCAATGTGACACTCATTCAAAGTGACAGTACACACGCATATCGTTCATGCTTTAGCAGGTCATGAACCTGTTGTTAGTGAGATGTGGAGGGAGCGAAAGATTGAGATCTTAGAGAAAACACTGAATTTGATGATACCTCTGCTGGAACAAGATGTTCTAGACAGACTACGAGAAGCGTAAGTGACACGCCACTTATACTATTTATCATAGGTTCCATTACCATTCATGTGCATCAATTGCGACTCAGTGAATCCACAGTGTTGTTGCATACTAGCATAGTATTATTGCTACATTGTTGTTTCTACATGCATACATGCATGCATGCAATAGTAGTGTATGCTATGCACACGTTTCTAAGTCGACTGCTTGTAGCTTCTGTACAACACTCAACGCAGTTCATGTGCATGGCAGTGGTATTATGCATATACTGTGCGTTTCTATGCGTTTCATGTAGCACACCAGATGTATCAGTCATTAGCACTGTGTGCACATCCTGCATCTAAATGTAGTGTACGCGTTTCTTGATTGAATGTTGCTATAACTATCTCCTTCATACAGTGGAGAAGATGCCTGTCTGAATGCAACTGCCACTAAGCTGAAGCTGTTCATAGAGGTGAGCATTGTTATGCATACTGTAGTTCACGCTTCATGTGTGCAGATTCACCACACTGCTCATGCACTTGCACCACTGCACTGCTTCAGCAAGCAGTGTGTATAGCTTTGACGTACTATGCGAGTAGTACTGCAGCCATTGATGCGCCAACCAGTGTCAGTGTGGCGCACTGTGCATGTACGTAATCTGCTGTTACAGCAAGAAGCGTTACAGCAGCTACTAGCTGAATGACAGCTATGCTTAACAACAAATTTGAACACTGACACTCACTACTCTCTGCAATACTGCATTGATTACGACACATACTGCTACAGGTGGCACCAATGGAAGCAGATAGAGTGATTGGTGTGCACCTACCTGCTGACCCAGCACAGGTAATATACATGTACATATATTTATATATATATATATATATATATAAATATATTGTTATATGTATGTTCATAGTGTGCTATGTACATCACACCAAAGCTGACATATTGCTGCAAGTGTATGACAGTAATGCTAATATATTGTTTCACACCGCATGTTGTGTCTAATGAACGGCACAAGCTCTATTGTAGCAGAGTTCAGTCACATTGATTGCATGTTCTTACTGTGAGCATTGCAGTTGTGATTGCATACCGCGCAACTGCACTGCACGATTGTGCTTTACAGCACAAGCACACAGTGCAATGACAGTTCTGCAAGTGACGTGTTGATTGCTAATGTTAGTGACGTACGTCAATTGTCAACGGTTGTGTGCATGCACACGCTGCAGCCTGCATACATGGCGGCAGCTGACAAGAATGGAGTGCTAAAAGGTGCTATAGCGCTTGACTTCAACCTGCAAGCTAGCAAGAACACTGGTGTGAGGGTGCTCGAGGAGCAGAACAGAGAGGTGTGTAATAAGTGTTATATGTATATATGTGTGTACTATTGATGCTAGTTGTATGTGTAGAGTATATACTTGAACAAAACAAGCTTAGTAGTTGGACTGCGACACCTTATGCGCAGTGTGTGCACAGTGCATGCGTAGTACACTCTATAACACATTACATGCATGTGTAGCACAGTTGTTAAGCCATGCATTGAGCAGCACGGGAACAGTATTGCAAATACCATGATGCGTATGCTTGTTATATGAACCTTGCAAATGTAGTTTGTACGTGTCAACATAACTCTAATGCACATAGAATCATGTAATCGTATCATACAAACATTTAACAGGCAGTAAAGAGGTTTGCACTGGCACATGCACCAGCTGTTGTAGTGGTCAGCTTTGGCAAGGGCAGCAAGGTAGACACTGCTTTCATAGAGGGACTAGAGGTAAATCTCTCATGATTACATTGCTACTGATACTGTACATGCATGCAAAAATATAGCAGAGGTATAGTGCTGCCTTGTGTGAGCATTAAGATGTACGCAACGGCTGATTTCGAGGTGCACAACAACACATACTGACTGTTTGTACACAAGTTCGACTGTGGTAGTAGTTACATGCATTAGCATAACAACTGCTATTGCAGTGGGCTACTGTGTGCGTAGCTACACGAGTTTGAATGTGCAACTGCCGACTCAGTAGCTCTCCCCTACATACACATATATTTGCAATGTATGTTTGCTTGTCATTGCAGGGTACACATGATAACTCTATGCTTGACAGTACAGACTCACATCCTCTGTTCAGCAAGGTAGTACTAAGCTTACTCTTTTTTCTGCTTTCTGCGTACTACCTTCTGTAGTTACAGTAGTCAACTTGAAGTACACTTAACTGAGCTCAAGACGCTTGTCTGCACTTCACAGACCTTCGATCGCACGCACAATAGCGTTTGTTATGCTGACTGCACAGCTACAACAGTACACTGACATGCACTGCTATACCGCACACTGTATACCATGCACATTACAGATACTAGTAGTGCCTGCTGTGGCGCCACAAGCCTTTGCACAGAGAAAGTTTCGTAGTGGAAGTGACGTGCCTTTGGCACAACTCACTGCACTTGGTGCTGCACGCTTTGCACTGGTAAGCGTTAACCGTTACTGATACTGTAACCTCTGAGTAATGGCAGATGCATGTGCCGCAGCGACTGATCAGCCCTGGATGCTTACTGTGCATAGTATGTATATTATATTGTATCATGTACCATCATGTGTATCATGTATCATATCGATTAGAGTGCTTACTGTGCTGTGTCACATTGCTTGCATAGCATCGTACAGTAGCGTCATACAAGCATTGCCATCAGTGTAGTCCAGCTTGCACTGCCTCATTACAGTGTTACTGGACATTAACACGATGATTGCTGTGCTACATATAACGTGTAACATGTACAGAACCGTGTGCAAGAGGTGTCATCACTGTGGTCTGCTGCAGAGGTGGAGCTGTCTAAGGGACTAGCTAGTGAGAGGTAAGCAAGCTGTTATATCTCTGTTTTACGATGCTCTTATCTCTGACATTAGTGCAAAGCATCACGGCTAGTAGTGACATGCATGTATCGCTGATAGCATACTACTGTATTATCTACAAGTTATTCAACGCAACGTAATGCTGTGATAGAGTGTTGCACTATCTCAGCACAGTGTTTGTGAACACACATTGAGGCACAGTCAACGATGTCTGTGAGGCACAGTAAATGATGTCTGTGTCATATTAGACATTGCCATAGTCGAGCAACAGTAATCTTACACATAGTATACTTGCCACGCTATGCATGTTGTACACTTTGTATGATCATCGATTCAATCAAACAGTTTTGCTATGAATGATGTACAATCAGTACTACATGATATAAATCCAGACTCACATATCGCCAAGGTGGACCCTGTGAAGCTGCTCAGAAAGCTGCGCTATGTAAGTGCACTCTAATATGCTAATGCATATATATGTATATAGTACAGTATGCATCATACACTAATTGAAGATGTGTTAGTAGATGTACATCTTTGCCAGTGTATAAATCTGCTGCGTTAGACATGCTTGCGTGCGCTTCTACATGCTTGCGTGCGCTTCTATGCCTTGCATGCACAGTGTGCATACTATGCATACTATGCACACGGACATATCGCCCATCACGCTGTAGCTGTACAGCGTACAGACAGTATGCGCTGTTGTTGACAAGAGATTACACTGTTTGGTGCTGCTCTTGAACAACCCACACACAGGTAGTGGAACATGCAGCAAGCAAGCTCAAAGCTGATGTGAACGCTATGCTATTGTACACAGACATGCTTGACTCATTAGCTCTGTTGCCTGGCATGAACGCTGCAGCAGCTAAGAACCTCATCAGTTACATAAAGGAGGTGCGCATTGTTCATATACACTGCTGCCCAGTACTGCACTTATTGCTGTATTCACGCTGTTGATAGGTTCGCTTGTTACTGTACACGACTTGTTGATAGGTTCAGATTACTTACGTGAAAGTAAACAGTTTACACTGCAACAGTGTTTTGTCGCATAGATCACAGTGTATCAGAGATTGCTTACACACGTGATGGCGCACTCATATGACACACTACTGTGATTCTGATCATGCTTTGACAATGCTAACAGAACTATCCAAATGGATGTGCTAATAAGTATCAGCTGCAGCGTGGTCTAAGCCACATTCAGTGGGCTAACGCCTCGCCTTTCATCACTATAGTCAGTCATGGTAAGGGCATAGCACGGAACTATGTTCAATGTTAAGTACAGTGTCATCACTTGTTGGTAGTGTGGTGTTGCTGCTGTTGAAAAGCACGATTAACTAGTATGAGTAGCGTGAGTACCGGTGCTGTATGTAAGCGTAGATACATCACTAGTGATGCTATAGTCATAGTACTGTTACTGTGGCAGTGGACGTTTAAGCTACTACTATGTTCTGCATAACACCAGCACTGACAAGCTGTGCTCAGCAGCATAGCGCCGTGCCTTCTACCACAGCACAGGCATACTGTAAACACTTGATGTGAACGCCGCATTGGCTGACACG
>AXNI01006436.1:0-25152 GCA_000498555.1 Heterococcus sp. DN1 | reverse complement strand
TATAAGGCTATTGGCGCGACGCATATGAAAGCGATGTATAGAGCATGCAGTACGATAAGATGAGTAGTAAAACACTACCACTAGCGCTAGCATGCACATCACACTTCTTATGGAGGCTTATACCATATAATTCAACCATGTCAACGTGCATGGCGTTTCGCGATTGTGTGATGAAGGTGTCATAAACATTTTACGATACCTTCAGCACACATCTTGATAACATTATGCATAGTAGCTGGGTCAATATACGGTAGAATTACGTTGCACCATCAATGGGAAGACCATTGACATCGCGGTAGGTCCAGGCAATCACCGGATGCGTATATGACACACATGATTGCAACAGCACCTTTGCAAAGGCTTCTGATAGTAAAGAACTGCCGTTGTAGTTTACACGGGTACGTTCTAGCTGTCATGTAGTCAAGCATCGGAACGAATCGGTTGTGCACAAAAGTAACCCCTGTAGCTTGTTCCAATGTGTGTGTGATGTGTATACTATTACCAGCAGTAGCAGATGATACGCGTGTACAAGGGGCGACTCGCAGAGCGACTGTTGAGCAAGCGTTGCATTACATATACGACACGCTTGTGATAGGCGTTTATTTGCGGAATAGGCACATAGCGTTCGAGAAGCGCGCAATATCATGCAGTATGTAGGATGCGAGTGATGATTGTCGACAAGATTGAAAAGCTGTTGCTAGATAAGCACAGAGATTGAGATATACAGTATATGTTGTGTTAAGCACTGCTACGAGTGCTAGCGTGCACATCGCACTTTGTATGGAGTCTTATACCTCATTATCAACCCGACAACGTGCTTTTCGGTTCGCGGTCGTATGATGAATGTGCCATACAACTATGATACCTTCAACATACACCTCGAAATGAAAGCGACCAGGATGATAAGGTAGGGTCACGCTTGCACCATCAAATGGTAGGTGCCATTGACATAACGGTAGGTCCACCCAATCACTGATGCTTATGTGACATACATGATCGCGACAGCACCTTCGCAAAGAGTTCAGGAGAAGTAGAATTGCCCTTGTGTTTCAAACAGGCAAGTTCTTGCTGTCATGTATGCCAAGCACAGATCAAATCAGCTTAGGCACAAGAGTGACCCCTGTAGCTTGTCCACATGAGTGTGATGTGTAGCTAGCACTGCTAATAGTAGTGCTTGTGTGTTGAGACTGCAAGAAAGAAGTGGATGTATATAGGGCTCACCGTTGTGCCTGCCTGCCGCCATTGCAGGAGCTCTTGCCTGACTGCACTCTGCACCTTGTTCAGGCCTGCTGGGGCTGCCCAGCACTGCAAACAACTTAAGCAGGGGAGGCTGGCAGCACGCCAACTGCGCTGACGGGACTGACACCCACCGTTGTACTGCGTCTTTTACAGAGCTGCGCTCAAGCTCGCTATTTCTTTGGCGCGCCTGTTTGAACAGCTCCGAGCTCCTGTCGCACACCTGTACGAGGGTTTGATGCAAGACAATCATGCAGGTGAGGGTGATGCTGTCGAAGAGTCAACACATCCGGTACCGAACCACATTTTGTTGCGATGCTGTATGACTTCATCGTACCTCGGCTCTTGACTCTGGTGTGTTCATGAGCGTTTTCACCACCAACGCATACCACTACACAGCAGCACGTAAGCTGTCGGCAGCAGCGCCGCAGCGTGTGTAGATGTCTGAACTGATGTAACGCCGCTTCTTCATGTACTGCCGAGTCACTCTACAGGTTGCAAGCTGTGAGCAAAGCTATTATGTAGAAAGCTTGCAATACAGCAGCATCTCTGCAGCTTATAGTCCAAATTTTGGCGTTTTACTTTTCAACTGCTGCTCAGCGCGTTCACACAGGTGCTTGTCTTGTGCATAAGATGCGTGAGCTACAATTTCTGAGCACAGATACTGCTGTGCGAAGCGCACAGCTGGCTTGTGATAGTTGCGCAGGAAACATGATCAGCTGAAATGATGAGCAAAGAGCTAGGCAGATTTGTTGAGTTCTAATAGCAGTAGTCGAGGCTATACGTATGCGTTCCGGCTGAGGAGGAGTCTGAAACTGGCGACCATCTCCTGCACTACAGATCCGGACGTGCAAGTACTCGGTGCCCTTGATGCTTGAAGTCGGCTTAGCTGACGGCCAGTGACGGTAAGTGTTAAGCTTGCATCTCAAAGCTCCGCTCAATCCAATGAAACTGGCAGGTGAAAGGCAGCGCTTGCCATTCGAGTCATTACTTGTGGAATGCTAGCTACGGTGACGCCAGTGATAGCACATAGACTGCTGCATGCAACTTGCATGCTCGCATGCATTAGCGGTTCTGCACGCGCCAGGTATTGTCACTCAGTAACATCACGTGTCAACGCTGCTCATGATCATTGTATTCACTGCTGCAAAACTGTATCAGGATGCTAGCGATGGCATTGGCTTCACGCACAGCGGCAGCTTCACTGACAGCGAGGGCAACAGCAGCCAACAGCAGCCGCAGCAAGCCTAGCAGCCCTCCCAGCAGCTTGAGCAGCGCTGCTGTGCTTGCTGCTGGCTATGCTGACAGTGTGGCAGTGCAGGCTGTGGCCTTTGCGCCAACCACTAGCTCTGTTATAGTCCGTCTCGACAGCGACATCTACGAGGCGTGCAGTACTGCTAAGGTGGACGGCAATGAGTACAAGCCTCTGATAGCGCTGCTGCAGTGCACGAAGCTGTACAGCTTCAGGCGAGCTGCTGGGCAGATGTCGCTGCACGCGGCTGCCTACACCAACAAGGCTCACCTTGTGGAAGCCTGGCTTGCAGCGTAAGCTGACGCTGATCACAGAGACGGTCACGGCCAGACACCCCTTGCGCTAGAGCGCTGCGACCTGCCACGAGAACAAGCAGGCGCCAAGTTTCAACCAGACTATCGCTATGCTGCAGCGCCATCACAACGAGCAGCAGCAGCTGCCCTGCGGCGGCTGCAACAGCAGAAGCAGCAGCACAAAGAGCGGCACAAGCAGCAGGGTTGAGAGGCAACAGAAAAGCAGCAGTAACAGCAGTAGGCAACAGCAGTAGTGCTGCAGAGAGCTGACACAATGCGTAGTGACAGCAGTGTGTTGCGCAATAACACAAGCAGTCGTTGATACGGTACAGTACCTCTCAGATGTATGTCGTTATTGAGCCAATAAAGTGTAGTCACGAGGAGACATCAGTTGCTACAGCTGATACAGGTTTGCAGTGTACAACAGCAGCACCATCAGCAGCAGCAGCAACAGCGGCAGCGGCACCACGTCAACTCTAACTTACAAGTTGTCGCAAGTAGCTGTGTACAGGCTTGCCACACAAAATATGATACCAGCTATACCACTTGCTACTTCTGACACCTTGTGCTGCTTAAGTTACAGCACACTAGTAGTTGGTGCTGTGCTGATCATGCACATGGGGCTCAGTACTTAGGATCTTAACATACGCTGGTACACGATTTGATCAGATCTAAATGCCACTTGTGTACTGCAATGTATGTGTGACACAGTGTGAATACACATGACAGACTCCGCTGTGCTGACAGTTTAGATTGCTGTTCGTGCTATTGTCTTGGAAGAGTGCATACGAAGTAGCAGTGCGCATTGCAGGACTTATGCGCACAGTTTGTCTCATAGTGCCGTGTGCTAATCATACAAAGACCTTTCAGAAGCGCCAACAAATGCGCAACAACACACACAACAATTGCAACAGCCAAGCAATGATTGACCAAACACTATGAGCTAGAGATATTGATGATGCTTAAACGTAGCCATGTCTTGTTGCTGTGTGCCATGACTGTAATGATGTACATGCTTGTTTGAATGCTTGTAATGAATCTTGTAATGCTCTTGCTCTTGTGCGTTGATACCTCGTATGTAATATAGCGTGAGTGTGTATATTGCGTGACATGCATACAGTACTGTGTTAGAGAGCATGAACAGTAAGATAACGTGTGCATGTAGCTGTGACTAGCAGTATATGTAATACATGATAGTGTATAGTTGACAATATCAAACTATACAGTAGTCATGTACACTGCTGCAAGACAATGTGATTGCATTTGAACAATGCATATATACATGCTATAGCTGATTGCGATGGATGCACGGCATATAACGAATTGACATTACGATTTGCATGGTGATTTGCTGCAGCTATATACAAGCATACGACACAATTGCTAACATGTATGCTAAGCAAGCGAGCTAGCGATCGACACTGAAAGCATTGGCGAAGAGACTATACATATGACGCATACACTAGCGAGCGCTGCAATTATATACAATCTGGGCTATTGTCAATGCACAACTCAGCGATGACATTATGTACACGATTATCTACACTATACGCTATTATATACAATAGTATCGACTAAGCGTACGAGCGACTATCGACACAATATATACATAGCAAGGCGCCTGTACACACTAAGTGGGGCATGTTTGTACAACGCAACTAAGGATTGCTCGTATAGCACACACTCTATGGTACACGTATATACAATATGCACACGCAATATGTACACGCACTATGTACACGACAGATGACTGCAGCAGATGTGAACACTATGTGCAAATGAACGACAAGTTGTTCAAGTGATACAAAACTGACAAAGCTACGATGGTCGCTGCAGACATAACATACAGTATTTGCAAGGCTACGACCGTTCATGATGTTGCAAACAGTATTTACAAGGCGACTACCGTTCAAGTTGTTGCATACAGTATTTACAAGGCGACGACATTTGATGCAGATAGATACAATATTTACGAGGCTACGACGGTCGATGCAGATATATACAAGATGTACAGCTACGACGAATGCTGCAGTTATATACAGTATCTGCAGCGCTACCGACGAATGATGCAGTCATATACAGTATTCACAAAGGTACGGCTCTTAGTACGGATATACAATATCTACAGCGTCATTCACGAATGAATATGCACCGCGTGCTTTGAGAGCAGACACGACTGCACGGCCAATCAGGCATTATGATGTACCTTATATACGAACTACGACACGATGAGTTGAAAGACCACTACCACTGGCGCTAGCATGCACATCACACTTTGTATGGAGTCTTATACCTTAACTCAACGCAGTCAACGTACGTTCCTTTTCAAGGTCATATAATGAAGCTATCATAATAATTATGACACCTTTAATATAAACCGAAATGAAACACATAGTAGCTGCGTTGTATAAGGCAGAGTCACGCTTGCACCATCGATGGGAAGACCACCGACATCACGGTTAGACCAGAAAGTACCGCTGCTCATTTGACATGCATAGCTGCAACAGCACATTTGCAGAGATTCTGGTAGCAATGAACTGTGCCGTTTGTAGATTACCCCGGCACGTTCCAGTGGTAATGCAGTCAAGCAGAAGATCATTGCGGTTGAGCACAAAGTGACCCCTGTAGCTTTCCAAAACAGTTGGCGTGTAGCTATCACCAATACTAGTGCTTTTGTAGACGCGGAAAAGGGCATTAGGATGTATATAGGGCTCACCAGTGTGTGTGCAGCTCTTTAGCCAGAGCTTGTGTCCTGCAACTGATGATCGCGTTGAGTGCACTTTCCATGCCTGCCATCATCGATAAGCTCCAGCCTGATTGCAACTCTTAACTCCGCACCTCGATGTCCCACTTCCCGCTACGCGAGAGTGGAGCCCGAAGCGGCGGCTGCGCTTAGGAGCCGTTGTACGTGCCTGAGATGGTGACCTGAACTCCGCGCTATTCTCAGCTGCAGCTCGTCTATGAGACTCATGTGGTTGAAGTCTGTGCGCTTGCTCCAACAGCTGTTCAACGTGCGCAGAGGGCATAATACAAGATGTTAATTACAAGCCTTCTTGCGCAACACATGCGCAAACTGATGCCGCAAGCCTAACTCACGTACCTCGATGGCTGCTATACTAGTAGTTCGTTTCTGGCTTACGTGACGAAAGCAGCACTCAACCCTCTGAGCTGCTGAAAAGCCACTCTTGAAATTGCGAAAAGCTTTCAGAGGCTGCTCTCTGAATTCAGCACCCTGTTGTGTGTGTGTAATAGTTCAAGCAAGGGTGATCTGAATGAAGCAAAAAGAAAAATGAAACCGTTCGTGGTGACGGATAACGAACGCAGCTGTCTTCTTTGATCTTGCGAGAAATCTTGACACTGAGTTTGTCCTCAAAGCATTGAATTGGTAGCCATTTGGATATGTATTTACCTTTAACCAGTGGTAAAAGCTTGCCCTGCATGAGCTCTTCAATCGGTGAGGTTACTCACGGTGATGCAACACAAGTGGTGCCTGATATGGGCAATGTCTCATCACCTGGCGCAGCCGACTCCTGCAGTCTGAGCTGCAGCAACCTACTGTACAGGTACCGTAGCAAGGAGGGCTTGTTCAACTTCCTGAGTGGGTTGCTACCAAAGCAATCCGAGCTCGTAAGTGTTATTGACAGCAAAGAATGGAATTGAGGACCTACACCTTGACGTGAAGGTTTTTTGTAGCGTGCACAAGAACACAGTCTAGTGTCGTACAATGAGCTGCAAGATTGGTTTTGTTGTAGTTATTATGTAGCACTTAATCCAATGCTGTCCATCACACGCTGCTTTGTGTACAGATCAAAGACATTGAGGTCAAGAGTACTGCCTCTTATGTGCACTACAAAGCCAGAGAAGACGCTGTGCAGATGCACACACGGCTTATAGAGCACCAGGTACCAGCATTATAGGAGCTTGCAGTGGTGCTAGTAATCAGTTGCTGCGTTGCAGCAGTGGGACTGAGGCACGTGTTTATCTTCGCTGACCTGCTTGGTGTGATTTCTTTGCAATTTACTTTTGTTTTTGCGATGACAGGAGGGCGTTGCACAGAGCGAGAGAATCATCGTTAAGTTTCTTGTTGAAAATGAGAGTACGGATGAGGTAATAGCACTATAAGTTTACTGCTGCGCGTCACTGATGCCAGCCCGTTTTCTGAAAGTAACATGTCATGTGCTGCATTGTCCATAGAGCATGAGAGCTTTGCGTCCTTGTGGCAACCAGCACTGTAAACTGGTCTGTGCTAATGACCATGGGTCAATCTTACTCTCTATGCATTTTTTGGCATCTTTAGGGTAAGGAGCAGGAGCCACCATCACACAGTCATTTGCCTATGGTTGCAATTGCAGCTACTTCTGGTGCAGTACCTGGTGAAGCTACTAGTAGTACAAGTGACAAAGCTGCTATGTCTGATCCAGTGGAGGTGCGTCACTCTTTCTGGCTACTAGCACAGCGGCACTCAACAGCAGCGTTTATCATGTGGTGCTTACTGCACACATACTGCTATGTACAAAGCGCGTTGTACGCAATAGCATGCCGCGCTTGACGTATCCTTAGAGAGTGGCTGTGCACGCTCTTTACGAACCTTACGCTCATGCAGTTCACGTCAGAGCTGACGCTGTACTGCATACCTTGCGTGTATGATTGACTGTGCTGCGTGTTAACTTGCTCAGGAGGGTACTGTGGTAGGCGAAGACAAGGACGCCAGTGTGGTGGACGCTAAGGACAAGGTACGCTATACAGCTTAGTAACTGAAGAGCTCTGCGTGTTCACAATGCACTACACGCCACACACTATAGCGCCGACATTGGTGACTACGAGTGTTTGCGCAGTGGACTGATGCAAATATTCACTCTATTATGGCTGCGCCACATCATATTAGCCGTTACAAAGCGTCACACTATAACAAACTGCTCTGCTGTGGTTCACTTGTATACTGCTACAGGAGGAGGAGGGGGAGGTGCTTATCAACACAGAGCAGGCAGCAGAGGGGGACACCAACACTGCTGCTACTACTACTGCTACTGCTGCTGCTGCTACAGCTGCTACTCCTGGTGCTGTCCCTCCTACTACTGGTACTGCCACTGCTGATAGCACTCGTGCCCCTCTTGCAAGTGACCTGATAGGAGACAGCACGGTATGTACGACCTTGTCAGTGACCAGTACTTGCACGTGTGCTACGCTAACGTATCCACTACTGAGCTACATGCACACGCACTGCATAGACTGGTGCATCGTGCAACGCTACAGCAACCCAACGAGCAGCGTGACCATGAGCTGCGGTAACTGTACACTAGCGCTGTTGTTGTAGCAGTAGTGCTTCATGTAATCAGCTTGCATAAACAAGGAAAAGCTAATGCACTCCAATTCCTTTGCTGCTCATCAATCTAACATCACATTCACTACAGTTCAAGTTTGCAGGGTTTGTGCCGGTCAACAAGGAACAAGCAGAAGACTTCTTCAAACTGAACCAGAAGCTTGTGGCAATAGTTGAAGGGCTCCAGGTAAGCACTCACACCTGTAACAATGCTTTTGCAGTTGTGCGCAGTGCTATCAATAACAGCACACAGTTTGCAGCTTATAGCACACAGCAGTGCCTGTGCGTGCCACGGTGCAGCCTGTTGCTGCTCATCTCATGCTACTCTCATGCTGCCTGCAGTAGCGCTGCGTTTCTGACGCTCACAAGGTGGCACACAACTGCTGCTGCTTGCATGGCATCGCAGATTGACCCAGCTGACAAGACACTGCTGCAGGAGAAAGTGAAGAGTGTGACTGATGTTGCGCAGAAGTGGAAGGTATTACACATAGCATCGCTTGAGTGTACACCTGTTTTACCCAAGTACGCTATGTGTCGGTCACCGTTTTCTGGAACGGTTGCTTTCTCACAGTATTTGTAGAGTGTGACTGTCACTTTAGTAGCCTTCGACAGTGCATGATTGGCTGCATGCGTGGCAGATAGTTGGCAGACACATGCTTACCAAGCTAATGACAACTAACACAAGCAGACCTTACTCTGCTGCTCACTGCTGCTCATCACACCACATCAGGGGCAGACTAGCCGGTGCGACGTCAAGCTTGTGACGAGTGACGAGCTAGCACAGCTGCTGCTCTACATCAGGGCTGTGACAGAGTGCACTGACAACCTCAAGGTGTGACACTGACCTGTGTTGTGACTTTGACTGCAGCAGTCGTACACGTGTGTTCGCACGATGTAACGATGCCTCCTGCTGCACGCTGTCACTTGCTGCAGTGCTGTGCTGTGCTACTGTGGCTTGCTGACTTGATGCGCACACACTGCACTACTGCTCGCTGACACTGCAGGTAGCAAAGTTTCAGGACGGCCGTGACCTACGTGGCAGTGTGTACCATGTGAACAGCTACAGCAACAAGTGGAAGGTACTGTAGTGCATGATTCTGTACATATAAGCATTGTGTATACGACTGATAACGGCTTCAGCGCAGCTCAATGCCCTCACATACCAATGCTACATCATGCTGATGCTCGTAATTGGTGTTAGTGCTTGCTTGCAGCCTGCTGATTGTAACACTCTCTCGCTGTTGCACTACTGTCACTGCGCTGTTGAGCAGGACAGTCTGCGCTCTGCCTACGTGCAAGCAGCAGATCAAGCATTCATAGCGTACAGTACCAAGTGCGAGCTTGTCAAGGAGAGAGAGTATGCTGAAAAGGTCAGTTATCACAGCATTGCTTGTTGTCAAACGTACAGAAGCTGCATGGACATGGAGATGTGACATCCACTGTAACACTTCGCTGCACTGCACATTGTACAGTAGTAACAAGGATTTGGTGCACGTTTAAAGTTTACAGCACTGAGCCTGAGCAACGGCTTCCATAGCACACCTGACACTACTACTGCTGCATCAGTTCTGACGCTAACAGTGGGCTTCGCTTGTGCCTCTACTGTGCTGCTTCAGGCTATGGCCGAAGCACAGGGCTACCGCACAGAGCTGGATGCTGTAAGAGAAGAGCTAGCACAAGAGCGCAACAAGAACAGCACACTAGCCACAGACAAAGAGAAGATGGAGAAAGATATCAGGCATCTTGAGAGGAAACTGAAGAAAGAGCGCAAGCTGCTGCGACACACTGAGTATGCACTTGACGTAAGTACTGCACACTGCTGCACTGCTGTAGATATACTACTTATTGTTGTTAGTTGTGCGCATGCTTGCAGGCACTGCGGTGAAGTACACTGCACTACTGCTCTACACTCATTGACAATTTGATCACGTACTTGTGGCTTGCATGGCTTTGTACTGCGTGTGCATGCTAGTAACGAGCGCTTTGGTGTGTTCTGTGCATATATGTGCATGTTTTCTTTGTTTGCTTTCGGCAGATGGAGACTGACTTCTCTGCCAATACTGGAGATGGCTGTAGAACACGCAGCCTCAGCAGAGTCGCCTGCGTGCTGTTGGATGAGGTAACATAGTGTACTTCAACTTGCAGTAGGTAGCAGTTTTACACGTATTGCATGTAGATGTTGCATATGATGCGTGCAGCTCTCAGTGTGCACTGTAAGTGAAGTGACACAAGCTAGTAGTACGTGCGGTGTTCTCAATGCAGCGTGCAACTTGTCATAGCTTAGGTAGCCTCCTTCAATCATAGTGTCACATGCGCAGCATGTTGCATCCTGGTCACACTACTGCACTGCTTTCTGATCATGCTCTCTCGCTCACGTTAAGCTGTGCTAATGATGGCATGCTTTACTTTGTTTGCAATGTCAACGATTGCTATGTGTGCATCATTGAACAGTTCCCAGAGATTCAGCAGCACAACTTTCAGAGCTACATTGAGCGCTTTCGTATCTCATATGGTGAGACAGGTGCTGTTAATGCTAGTGGTGGTTACAGCAGTGGTAGTGCTGATGTCGCACAGCAGCGTGAAGCAGCAGCAGCAGCAGCAGCAGCAGCAGCAATGCACGCTGAGCAGTATGCTGAGCACAACACTGCTGCAGCTGCTGTACCAGGAGTGTCAGGGCCAGCATCAGCGCCACGTCAGCCACCACGTCAGCTGCCACGTGACCTGCCACCTGTGCCTCCTTTCACACAGCCATACCTGCCACCAGTGCCTACTGCAGCTGCTACTACTGGTCAGCCTGGTGTCCAAGGCAACATGCATGCTGCTGGACACCTGCCAGCACCACCAGCAGTGCAGCCACTACAGCTTCACACTGCTGTACAGCATGTAGCACAGGGCTACGTGGCGTACCCAGGGCCACCTGTACCACCTGCACACCAGCCACCAGTGCAGCCTGTGCAGCAGTGGCAGCATGAACAGTGGCTGCTGCAGCAGCAACAGCAGCAGGCTCAGATGTTGCAGCAGCAGCAGCAGCAGCAGGATCATCAGCAGTACTACTTAGCGCAGCAGCAGGTACTTTATTGCTCTTGCTGATGATAGCGCGATCGTACTGCATTGACTACCAGTGTGTGCATATATGTAATGATGACTGTATGATATGCTGATGTGCGACTAAGTGGCTTGCATAGGTAGCGTGCTGTGCGCTGTGTCAGCTGAAGCATGGCCATGTGTACAGTGCTAGTGGTAATAACTATGAGCTAGTTACGCATAATGCATGTGCTGCGCGCTGTTTCATGACACTGCAGGGCTACTACAACTATCCTCAGCAAGGCTACACTGATGGCAGCAGCGGCTACACTAACGCTACTGAAGGAGCAGTTGAGGGCTACACACCTGCCTCTGATGGCATGCACAACAAGCGGCCCTATCCATTCTAATGCAACTACTAGCTCTCACAACAAGCTTAGCAGCAGCAGCAGTTACAGCTGACCAGTGCAGAGTAGTAACAGCAGTAGTACAAGCGAAAACACTGCGAGTAGAGGGCGCGACAAAAGTTTAAGTGCTGGTGCTACTGGTGTACAATAAAACCATTTGATAAAGCTGTGACAAGGTGAGTTACTTGCTGTGTTTCGAGAGGCATACACAGTACCACTGCTATGCTAACTTTGCTAGCCCAGAATTGAAGCAATAGTGTGCTCCCACAGCGCATCAGTGTGGCGTGTATGTTGTAGCGCTGCTTTTATATCTGTGTATAGCAGTGCAGTTGTATGATCTGTGCAGCACACACTAAGCTGCGCATATGCACACATACACAAGCAGTGTCTACATACACACTTCAGTGTCAGCTTTTGTGATGCTTGCGTGCTTTATCTTTAATACTCTACGTGCGTTGAATGTACTACTGCATCACTTTCCACAGGGAGCATAAACATACAGAACAAGCTGAAAATAACGTAGAAGCGCCTGTACTAGTAGATGGCTACAACAACAGCGTAACAATAATGCTCAAGAGCGGGCTTGTGCACTAAAGGGGGTTACACAAGGGGCGCGCGCTGTTGATTGTGTACACGTGTACGAGTGGTGCTACTGATGTTGCTGTGCAAAAAAGGGTGGGCGCGTTTCTTGTACGGGTGCAGATGGGGGCGAGGGGTGTGGTTAAAGGACAAGGGGGTACACAAGGCGTGAGGAGCTGTGTCCATTATTGAGTGCATGTACTTAGCAAGCTAGCGTGGTATGTTAACAAGATGATGGGTCGTGTGTGCAGTAGCTGTGCACACTTGTACTAGTAGTAAATACTGTAACAGTACTGTTATTACTGTAGAAAGAAGAAAGGGGATGGCGAGTCACTTGTACTGCTGCAGGGTTTAAAGCCATGAGAGGGGGTTTGCACTTACTCTAGCGAAGCCACTGCTGCTGCTGCTACTACTACCGACTTGCAGACTCGCAGCTAGAGACGTGATGAGAATTGGCTGTGTGCGGTGTGCGCTGTAGG
Organism: Heterococcus sp. DN1; assembly: GCA_000498555.1. Taxonomy (NCBI): domain Eukaryota; class Xanthophyceae; order Tribonematales; family Heteropediaceae; genus Heterococcus; species Heterococcus sp. DN1. The sequence continues at coordinate 12,562 of AXNI01006436.1, read as the reverse complement.
GCATCTCGAAGGGGGTCGTGATCGCATGTGTAAATGTAACGTTACTATCACTACACAAGCTGATGTTTAGCACAAACCTTCGACTTGCTTCTCGTTGCAGTTTGCAACTGCTGCTGTTTGTATGGCAATTGCATAGCGTCACCTAATGCCGCACACATGTACACCAAGCGCAAGCACAGGGTCACACGAATTCAAGTTCGAGTAGTGGCAGATGACAGATTGTCCAATAGCAACGTAACACAGCTGCTGCTGTGTATATAGTTGGTGTGTATCCATGAGCGCGATTCTTTTGTGGTCAATGCCTGCATCGCATTGTCGTTTTGTAGCTACACCCGATAGCCTAGCGCCTACTTGCTCACTGTGCTGCAGTGCAGTCATGCGCCAGTAACTGAGCCTCAGCACAACAACAGTGCTATCAACTGAGCTGTCAACTGAGCGTAAGAGCAGCTGCTTACACTTGCTGCTCTGCACTGCTAGTTGTTGTGGCATATGCTTCGTATCTCTACAATCTTTTGGCTGTACCTGCAGCGCACGCTGCAGCTGTGCTGACCACACTCGCTCTAGCTATAGCTCGCTTGCAGTGTACTTTAGGTCAGAGCTGCTGGCAGTCCAAGTACCCTGCTGCGCTGCTGCTTACTGCTTCAGTGCAGCGCTTGCCGCAGGGTGCAGCAGCAGGAAGCGTCTATTGTCTGATACAGCTACAATAGTGACATCAGTAGCAGCGCTTTAAAGATCACTGCTAGCAGTGTCACGGCACCATACGCTGCATTACTGCCCCGATCACTTGCGTGAGCAAGTTTAGTATCTCGCACTTGCCCAGCGTCTGCCCTGTGTACACATGTACAACAAGAACATGCATGACATCCAGCGCATCAATGAGCAACAATGTCAGCACCCATGTGCTACTAAGGTGCATGCGATAGACTGTACGCATTACAACTACTCAAACTCACTGCATACGAGGACAAACGCTACAACTCGAGTATGCCAACCTTGCACAGCCGATTATACAGATTCTAAAACAACCGTTGCATATTGTTACCTGGTATCTAGAGTGCAAGCTGACTAACTACTACGTCACGCAAGCACTAAGTTGATGTCACTAGTACAGCCTGATCTGCTACACAATTACGCACATGGATGTGCAGCTCGCCTTGCACGATTTGGAGACCACAGTGCACAGTGTGCATCGCTAGCTTGCTGTTCTGTCAATGAGCCCCGCATGAGTTCTATCACACTGACAGCTTGTTCGCGTGTAGCTTGTATACACGCTCTTGGCGCTGTGTGTCCGTCATCGTGCTGTCATTCGATGCTAAGGAGTTGTCACAGCAATAGTCTTAGTTGATCTCTATATGAGTGAGTGCTGGCCAGACCTTTGGAAGTGCATAGCCGCAGATTTAGCAGCCCGCATCGAGCTGTGAGCTTGGTGCCCTGTCTCATGACAAAAGTTACCAGGGCTAGCCATGTCACGCCCACAAAAGGCACTGACTGCAGTCAGTGTGTGTCAGCCCTGCTCATGATCTGCGGTTCAGCGAGTAGGTCGAAAAGTTGCTACTTGCTGATATTGACTGCTGTAGATGCGGCAGGCGCTGCTCTGGCTCGGCGCTGCTCTGACTCGGCGATACCCTCTCGGCTATCGGCAGACCGCATCGTGTTCATGTGCGTGAAGTGCAGGGTCGCTTTGACAGAGTTCGCGCAAACCGAGACGAGCTGCTCGACCTCGTTCGATCTGAGGTATTTTGCGCTGTGGCCTAAAATGAAGAGCACAGCATCCACGCAGGCACTTTTGCCAACACCGTTGCCGCCCAAGATGCAGGAGTGCAGCCCAAGTGGTCGCGCTGACCAGATCTTGCAGTCGATATGAGTGATCTCTCAGGGATACAGGTCAATGGTGGAAATCGAGACAGGACCTGTTGCAGATGTGATTATATCTCAACACTTCTCTCCATGCAGCTTCTACGTGATGTTGAGATCTATTGCTTTCGCTTGTGGCACTTACTCTACCAGTAGCAGAGGAATGTCAATCATACTGTATTGGCAATTGTCACCTCCGCTCTAAGGGACGCAGGGCGGCACTGAATCAGCGACACACTTTCTTGCTTCAATCGATCGTCAGCGAGCTGCAGCGCTCTGCAGTGGTCAAACTCCACATGTGAAAGCAAAGCGCAATATTGCAGGCTCAGTGTAATCAACTTCAAGACCTGTGATCTGCAGATCTCTCTCTGAGCGCCTTCTGGACAGCCTCGCTTGCGCCAGATGCTGCAGCAACGAGGATCTTTGCAATGCTGAGTAGCTAACTGCAAGTGTGCGCTCTTTGATGGCTTAGGTTGAAAGTAGAGCTGCTCGTAAGACGTAGCAAGTGCTTAGGCCCGTTGCACTGCGAGGTGTGGCAGCCACTACTGCCTTTAGAGGGGTTGGCGCTACCTACTTGGTAAGTTATATCGAGCTTCTACTGCAGACGGTTCTAGCTATGTTGGACAGGTTGCTGTTTCTGTAGCTCGCTGAACGACATGCTCGCGTCCATGTCTTACTTGGCCAAGTGCTCTCTCGCTTCTCATTGACGAAAGAGCACTGCAGATCTCACAGACGAGGAGCAAATGAAGTCATGAAGACACGCCGTGCTCCCCATGAGACCGTCAAGTTGCTCAGCTAGCTCGTTTCTGCTCTGGATGGGTCAGGCGTGATCGATATTAACAGCAGCGTGCTTAGTCATGTACAAGAGCGCAGTGGGCAGCAGCTGCAGTCACCAGCAGCAGCAGCAGTAGCAGCAGCAGTAGCAGCAGCAGTTGAGGCAGCAGCATGTGCAGCTGAAACTGAAGCAGACGAGATCCCGGCGGTAACAGCGCACAAAGCTGCACATGTTGCTGCAGAAGCAGCCGCAGCTGATAGCGCATGTGCACAACGGCAACAGGCTGTTCAGCATGTAGCGCTGCAGCAGGCAGCAGTAGTGCAAGAAGCCGCAGCTACTGCTGTCCATCAAGCAGACAAGACAGCAGCTGTACCTGAACAAACTGAACACTGCAGCCGATATCACAGCGTCACATGCTGAGTCTGCACGACAGCGTGCTGATGCTGACGAGCGCAAACAGCGCATACTGCAAGAGAGTGCTGCAGCTGTGCGCAGAGCTGAGCAGACACGCAAAGATGCAGCAGTAGCTAAACAACGAGCTGCACAGCAACGTAGAGCTACTGCTGTTGCTGCTGCAGCTGAGACTAANTAACAGACTGCAGCAGGAGTATACGGCAGCTTCTGAAGCAGCTCGCGCGACTGCCGCTGCTGCCAGTAAGGTAGCTACTGCAGCTAGCGCTGTTGCTGCGGTTCATAACGCACCTGAGAATGTTAACTGCTATGTTGTGTCAACGGCTGTTGGTGCTGGCACATCTAGTGGCACTACTGCAGCTGGAGACAATAGCTGCAGCAGTGATAAGAGCAGTAGTAGCAGTGTAGCACTGCAGCAGCAGCAACAGCAGCAGGAGCAGCGTGCGCAAGCACGCACTCAGGCGCAGGCTGACTTTTGGGCACGAGCTCGCAGTGAGATCGACGCGCATTGCGCTGCTGCTGCAGTAGCTGCTGCTACTACATTGACATCCAGGAAACATTGTAGTATCGTGAGCCTTGGTAATTCTACGTACATCAGTAACATTTTTGCTATCAGGATTGGTAGCAGCACGGTGTGGTATTCGCGGCATCTGACAATGTGTCCACGAACGAATGCGTTGGTGCGGTCGTGTGGTAGGTTTGCTACTAATAATAGGGTTACACACACAGCCGTTAAGCTAGTGCTATCGCAACGTTGTACAACGAGTGTACAATAGTGTAGCTACCACACACAGCACGTACAGACATACACAGAGCACAACACAGCATACATACAGGGGTAGCAGTAGAAGCAGTAGTTAACAGCTGATAGTATACAGTAACTTTGTGTATGTGCTGGCTAATGCAACTGAGGACATTGTGTCACTATTTGCATAGCTATTTTGCTTACTGCTTAACATTCGCGGTTTGTTTGTTTTTGACTGATGCTACCGTGCGCAAACGCGAAAGTCAGTGTTGTTTTGCATTGCCCTGGGAGTACAGAGCTGGCAGTGTGAGCACGCTACTAGCGCAGCAGCACAGTAGCAGCATGGTCCATTGTTGCTTTTAGCATAGCAATTTGCCGTCGCTATTTAAGTTTGTGAGTACGTTGTTGTGCACCTAGGAAAAGCACACTACAAGAGCCAACAAAGACGCAAAACAACTTCAACAACTCGCAGCAACAAGCAAAACAAGCAGAACAAGGGAATGTACCAGTAGTACGTATAGACAGAGACACTATATGATGTTGAAACGTGGCCATGTCTTATTGCTGTGTGCCATGACTTGCTTGTTTGAATGCTTGTATAAAATCTTGTAATGCTCTTGTACTTGTGCGTTGATACCTCGTATTCAGTGTAGTGTTTGCGTATATTGCGTAACATTCATACAATGCTGTGTTAGAAAGCATGAACAGTAAGACAATGTGTGCATGTAGCTGTGACTAGCAGTGTTCGTACTACATGCTAGTGTATAGTTGACAACATCAAACTATACAGTAGCCATGTACACTGCTGCAAGACAATGTGATTGCATTTGAACGATACATATATACGTGGTACGAGATAATTGCGATACATGCATTGCATAGTACAGTTTGACATTGCGATTTGGCACAGCTAGCTATATGGACGATACTGCACATTGATGACGAGCAAGCGAGCAAGCGGTAGTTACTCTACACATTGGCGAGTAAACTATACATATGATGCATACTCTAGCGAACGCTGCGGTGACGATATCTACACAATATATACACACTATACGCTATTTTATACAATGGCATTGACTACAAGAACGAGCGGCTATCGACAGCATATGTATGTAGCTATTATACACAATATGCTACAGGTGTACACGGTGTATATACAAGCAATAACTACACAATAGATGATTCCTATACATGCAGTATATACAAGGCTACGACGATTGATGCAGATATATACAGTACATACATGGCTACGACGATGGATACAATATTTACAGCAACGACGATCAAGGCAGATTTACACAGTATTTACAAGCTATGGCGATTGATGCAGATATATACAATATGTACAGCTACGACGAACGATGCAGTATATGCAGTATTTACATGCTACGGCGATTGATGCATATATACAGTATGTACAGCGCTACTGACGACGGGCGTACATGAAATGCTTGCGACTTGAGCAGACATGATTGCGAGGCGATTCAACTGCAAGTATATACAATATGTACAGGGTACGTACAAATACGATGGATTGTAAAACACTACTACGAGTGCTAGCATGCACATCACACTTTGAAAGGAGTCTTATACCTTAAACCTCAACCCATCAACGCGCATTTCGTCTCACGATTGTATGATGAAGGTGTCATAAATGCTTTATGAAAAGGTGTCATAAATGCTTTATGAAACCATCGACACACATCGAGGAACAGAACACACAGTAGCTGTGTTGTTAAGGTAGGGTCACATTCGCACCATCAATGTTAAGAGGCATTGACATAACGGTAGGTCCACCCCATCACTATTGCTTATGTGACATACATGATTGCAACAGCACCCTCACAAAGGATTCTGGAGTAGTAGAACCGCCGTTGTAGATAACACGGGGAAGTTCTTGCTGTCATGTATGCCAAGCATAGATCAAGTCAAATTAGGCACAAGCGTAACCCCTGTAGCTTGTCCAAGAAAGTGTGACGTGTAGCTACCACTAACAGTAGTGCTTGTGTTGATGCAACATCGAATATGAGAATGTATATAGGCCTCACCGTTTATGTGTAGGCTGCGCCTGCTGACGCAGGACTTGTTCTGGTAAAGAGCTTGAAGTACAGGTGCTTGCCATTGGTGTGTGTCGCCATCGAAGGACTACCAGGTTGATCGCTGTGTCCACTGATGTGTTCGTGCCGCACTGCCAGTGACTGCCTTGTGTTGCGCCGGCTGCGCACTTTGGACACAGTGAAAGTGAGCTAAACTGGATGCCTGCACCGTAAAAGCTGGTGTGCGGGTCTGGTAAGGAAAGCTGGAGAGCTCCGTGAAGCGCAGCGCTCACGGGGAATGCCTTGTAGCGCCGCTTGAACCCTGCTGTATAAGGTAGGAAGACGCAAACCTGCTGTTAGAAAGAGCACACGCATGAAGGGACGCTGCGAGGCAACACCATACCTATGACTGGTACCGGTTGCTTCTGGCTCAAATGAACGAGCGCCGCAGCAAGAGGCTTCTCAGCGCACCGGCCACTGCGATTGTTAGCTGCGCGTATTTGAAGCCTCAAAGCTTCCAGACGCTGCTCGAGGCAATCTGCAGTCTGTTGTGATGTGTGCGATGGTCTCTGGCAGTGAGGGTGCTGTGAAAGCGAGATCCAGAAAGCGAAACGTCGAATGTGACGGTCAACGGCCTTTTCACTTTCCCTTGTCGCAAAGCGTTCCAGCTTTGATCTCCACTTGGACCTCACAGCACAGCTCATTGTCATTGCATCCTCCATACTGCACACGTTAAGCTTTGCGATCAAGGGGGGCCAAGTTTTTCAACATGAGCTCCAACGAGCACGATCCACAGGTGCGTTCTCGTGTGTATTGTTCTAGGCACAACTTGCACCTTGCGGCCATCGGTATGTGCGTTTGTTTGCTGGTAGCACCAATCGCTGGTACTGAAGCTTTGCAGAGATAGTGGCGCACTTTCTTGCGATAGCGTGATTATATCTAGAGGGCTCAACGTGATCCCGCTTGCTTGAACAATCTCGCACAGGGCTCTGGCCAGCAGGAGCCTGCCTCAGTAGACCTTGACCCTAGTCCCTTGACCACTCTCAGCTGCACTGATGTACACTCCAAAAGGTGCAACAGGGATGGCATTTTGAGTCTGTTGAAAAAGGCCATGCTGGAGGATCAAACTCAACACGTAAGTCTACAGCGGAGATTGATTTCAGTCAACTTGCTCTTATACAGCCCATTCTTACAGTGCGCACAGTGAGCCTCAACGCCAAGCTCATCTGCAAGAGCACTTTCTGTACTGTGTTTGCACAGTCTCTGCAGGATGCTTTGTAAAAGCTTCTTGCGCTAGATGTCTAGTCTTCTCAGCTCTTGCTTCAAGGCCAGCAGTGACACGCGCTCATGCCTGCTGCTCTTTCTCTGCATAGGTCAAAAAGATTCACTGCAAGAGAGCACACGGTGGAATTGAGAATAGTGAGGCATTGATAACGTTCTACAATGCTGAGCATGCAGCCAAAGTGCGCACTCGCCTCGCAGAGTATCAGGTAATGGACACACCTGAGAGTAGAGTGACTTCTAGCTTCTAGCCTCCTACTGCACAGCTGCAGCAGCAGAATGCTACGTAGTGGGCATTGACCAACACTTTCATATCACTGTGGTTGCTGTTTACATTCTGCGTGATGTCTATGCGATGCCAGATGGATGTGCCTGCCACTGAGCGCATCAAACTAAGGCTTGTAGCTGCTGCAGAAGAAGGACTAGTACAGGTATGCACACGGAGCTTACACGCTGCTATGCGCTACTGAGCATGCTCTTACTGTCTACCATTTTTGCTAACGGATACTGTGTCTACACGTGTAGTCTACGAGCATGCTTAAGCATGAGAGCCACATGCCCTTCTGTATCAGTAGCTGGAACTTCTGTATCTATCATTGACCATTGGTACTCTTGCTTTGTTATCTTCTGTATCTCCAGAGCATGGGATAGGGGCCACAGTCAGCACAGAGTGACTCGCCCATGGTGACTGCACCTAGCTCTTCCAGCCCTGCACTGGCATCAGGTAGCACTGCTGCTGCTACTGGTGATGGTGCTGCTGGTGCTGCTGCGAGCAGCGGAGCTGATTCTGCCAGAGATGAGGTATAATAGACACAAGATGCTATGCTACAGCATGCAGTGTTGTGTGAAGTGCGCTTAGTGCTTCTGCATTGCACGCTCATGCTATACAGAGACTGCTGTGTATGGCGTATGCTGCATGAATCTGCGTGCAGTTCGCAGCTAGCGAGATGAGCTTAACTGTGCTTCCAGAACGTGCCACTCCTACAGCAAACCGAAAAGCTGATGCTGCAATGCGCTTTTTCTCTATGCATGGTTGATGGTGTTGCTCTTCATTGTCAACAGGAGGGGGCACGGCGCACCAGTGTGAGCACCACTGTAACAAGGATCTGTGAGCTGCTGGTGTGTATGATGATCTTTCATACACAAGTGCTTGCTAGAAATTGAACAGTTTTTCCTGTGTGCAGTCCTCTGTAACCTGCGGTTGGTGTACACCTGATGATTGCGCTGTGACTGATGCAGCGCTCTACTGGGCGACGGCGTTGCTGCAGCACGATAGCCTACTACTACGTGTCGACACCAGAGCGTCACACTACAGCACTGACGTTGACCATGCATTTGTGTATGCTCTGCTGTGCTGTGCTTACACTGGTGCAGGCTGTACCCGCTGATGGTGAGCCTTGGAAGCCAACTTGTGAAGGCGTAAAACTAGCTTTTCCTGGCGAGATCTCCTCAGTTGAGCCTGCAGATGCTACTAGCACTGCTGCTACTGCTAGTAGTGGTACTGTTGCTGTTGATGAGTATGTTCAGGACCAACGCCTGTTTCATCCAATAGTGGTATGTGCTACCTTGGATGTCCCATGTGTTTGAACCTTTGAGCTAGCTCAAGCCTTTGCTTAAGTGCTCACATGCATGCACACGCTGCTGTAGACCAGCACTTCATGTACACATACAGAGCTCGTCATACTAGCACCAAACGCAGATGATCTGCGCTGCAAGTGTTCGCAGTGGCATGGCACTCACTCACTGTTCATCGCAAGCTGCCTGTTTACTGCATGCTGTGCTACACTGCAAAGAGCGCTACGCTGCATGCAGTTGAAGCTAATGCGCAGCACTTCGCACTCACTGCTGCTTGCTGTGACACCACAGGCTGTGAATGTAGCTGATAAAGAGCAGCTGCTAGCTAAGCTAGAGACCATTCTAGTCGCTATTGAAACTTCCTGGCAGGTACTGCTGCACTGCTTTGCTGAGTTTACAACGTGTCACTTCCAGTCTAACGGTTTCCAACGGCTTCTAACGGCTTTTTTAACGGACGCCTGAACTCAGATGCAGCCAGTGCGCTCACTGTTCATTGCGATAGTGCTGTGTTTGCAGTGTGCTGTGTGCACTCAAGCTGCTTACAGCAAAGCTTGCACAGATTGTGTCAGTGAGTGTGAGAGCATATGAGCAGCATGCTGAGCACTGATGTGTCTTGCTGTTTGCATGTGTCGCCGTTGCGCTGCTGAGCAGAGGACACAGGGGCCGCCACATCTCGTAGCTCACAATGAAGCTGTGCTGAACTACATGAACTGGAAGGAGCTCAACAAGGTCAGTGACCGCACCAGTGCTTGCTGTAGCGTAGTCAGCGTGCATGATGAACAGATTGCATCAGCTGTGCAGTGAACTGTACTGCTCCACTGTCTGATACACCAGTGTTGTATACACTAATGTGATACGCGTCTATACACACGTGTGGAAGTGTACTGGCCTAGTAGCTGCTGTCGTATAGTAGCAGTATATACCACAGTACTACTACTACCTGAGCAAGTGAACACACTAAGTGAAGAACTGAGGGCTTGTGTGCTGTATTGCTGTGATCCTTCAGGAAGCGCGAAAGACTGAGGTGCTCGAAACTGAGAACAAGAAGCTGAAGCAACAAGTTGAAATGCTGCGAGAGCGCATGAGTAACCTAGACACAGCACTGCTGGTAAGGCTGTGTAGTGCTATGATACTTATTGTTTGGCTTTTGCATGCATGAACAGGCACAGCCTGCAATGTAGATCAACTTGCTGCTGCGTCTGTAGCTGCTGTTGTGACTGTGGCTTGTATGGCCATGTACTGCTAATACTAGCAGTACCCTGCATGCTACACGACGAGCTGAGTATGTGTGCTGTATCATCTTGTATGCATGTATGTGCCTCTACTACATTGTGCTGCTCCTCTTGGCAGTTTGAGATGGACTATGCTCAGAATTGTGGCTATGAGTCACAGGCAGAGTGCGTTGAGAGACTGAGTGAGGTCTGGCAGTCAAAGGTAATGTTATATGGCGCAGCACAGCATACAGCGTACTATAAAGTAACTCTCATTTGCATTGCAAGCCACACGTGTTGCATACAACTGCACAGTGCTGCGCTTGAGCTTCCAGTGCAGTGGCACTATGTGGTCAAGTATGTAGTGAAGTATGCATTATAGTATACTTTATGTTCATGCTGTACTGGACACTATGCACTACGGTGTACTGATGCCGTTCTACGCTGCTTGACATTAACACACCTTTATACACATCACAACGCAGTTAAAGGTCACAGATGAGGGAGTACAACGCTGGAGGGAGTCACTTGAGCCAACTCGTAGTGGAAGCAGCAGTAGTGCTGCTACTGCTACAGACAACCGCAGTGCTGCTGATAGCAACATCAACACCACTACTACTGATGCAACGAATGCGGGCGGCGCCTCTGGCAGTGCTGACACAACACAGCAGCACACACCAACAGCAGCACTTGCATCTTACACTGGACAGCACACTGAGCTCACCGCTGCCACTGCTAGAGACAGCATCGTACCACTGCATGGCACTGCAGTAGCGGCCCCAGCTACGACTGCTGCTATTGCTGTTGCACCACCACTGCCACCTCAGGTGCCACGTCAGTCGCCACGCCAGTCACCAGTTGCGCCTCCTACACCAACACCACTACCTCCTACTACAGTGCAGTCTACAGTACAATCTGTAGCTACTGCTGACTGGCAGCCACCACTACCACCAGATGACAAGCCAGCAGTATACAGCTACAACACTGCTGCTACTGCTACTGCTAGTGCTAGTGTGCATGTGCCACAGCCTCAGCCAGGCACAGGCTTTCAGCCTCAACTGCCTCCTGTGCACACTGCTGTGCATGGCTATGCAGCACCACCTGTACCACCATCACATCAGCCTCCTTTACATCAGCCAGTAGTAGAGACTGTTCAACAGGGTCAGTTACATCAGCAGTTACAGCAGTGGGAGCAGCAGCAGAGGCAGTTACAGCAACAGCAGTTACAGCAGCAGTTGGGCCAGTACAACTATGACACACAGCAATACTACGCTCAGCAGCAGCCACAGCAATACCATGGCACGCCGCAGCAGCAGCAGGAGCAGTACTACTATGCTCAGCAGCAGCAGCAGCAGCAGCAGCAGGCGCTGCAGTACTTGACACCACAGCAGCAGGCGCAGTACATGCTACCACCACAGCAGCAGCACGTACCAGTACCGCAGCACGTAGCAGTACAGCAGGTTAGTAGTGTACACTCATTTTCTTGCTCACTGACATGTTGATGTTGATAGCACTCTAGTTGCCATAGAGCTGTAAACAATATACTATATGTGCACGCTATACAGGGCAAGTCGTAGCCATTGGTGTCATCGTACAAATGCTGTGAAGGTATACAATTGACTATACACTTGTGGCGATATACCATATGCGAACAGTTTTAACGAGTATGCAGTTAAGTGTTTTGCGTAGTCGCCTATAGTGGTAGTTAGCACTTCAGTACAACATAGCCCCATGTACACTTTACTAGCACTACAGAGCACAAGCTCATTAGAGATTGTGCATGTGCTGTGTTACTAATGTCACAACAGGTAAACCAGTACAGTGCTCAGCAGGCATACTCAGACCCTGCTGCTAACAACTACAATGCCTATGGCTACACTGCTGACGCCTATGGCAACACTGTGGATCGCTCTAAAAAGCGCAAGTATGGGCCTTAAGCTTACTCGCAATAGTCTCTGCAGTGACAGCAAAAGCAGTAGTGCGAGTAGAGGCGCTGTCGATGGGGCGTGCCGATAGTGAGGGTGACTCCTACGAGCTGCTAATATGCTGCTGCTGCTATTACTGGTGCTACTACTGCTGCTACAGAAAGACAACAATCGGTAAGCAATCACATTATTGATACTATCAGTGAGCATGAAAAGCACTGCTGATACTGTACTGTCGACAATGCTGAGTAGTCATAAGAGCAATAGCACGCTGTCACTCTGTGGCAGTGTAGGCAGTATGTTGTGGCGCATCAGTTGCATGTAGTTAGCGCTGCAGTCCAAGCTAATAGTACAGCAGATCATGTAGTGCATCTACTTGAACTGTATAAGAGATTCGATTATGTTCACAGCGCGTTGCTCACACTTTGCATAACAACTTGCGTGCGATGCATGTGCAACTACTATGACCACCTGTAAACAGGGCGCAACATGTACAATCACACTGCAAATAAACATGCAAGAAGGGAGAGAAACTGTGCTAGGACAACAGCAACTACTACAAAAGAAAAGCAAGAGAAAAGAGAGAGGGAATAAAAGAACGTCCCTTCCTGCAAATCATTTCCGAAAAGCTGGAGAGTCACACTGATTGCAGATAATGGGGCCGGGGTGGCGGGTACTGTTGTGTGCATGTGTTTGTCTTACTCTGGGAGCTAAGCTACTACTGCTGCTGCTACTATTGCTGACTT